>JAUEJJ010000004.1:9598086-9622737 GCA_032164275.1 Synergus coniferae
TTTTAATTTTTCAAAGCACTCATGAGTCCCTTTTGAAATGCCAAAAAGAAGAAAAATCAGGATCTGCAATTCAGAATATTTTAAACTAATTTCCCGCAACTGATTATCAAATATTAAACCATCAATCTCATGAATATTGATCTTGACCGTAAGTCAAATCAAGGCATATCAGCTGATCCTGACAAATCCAACTTCTTATCATTTGCTTCATATCGTATAATCGTAAAGCCAATAAGAATAAAAATAGATAGTCAGTAGGCCTTTGATTTTCCCAGCAGTCGTTTATAAATTTCGATCAAAGTTAGGCACTTAATCATATCAGGCGAATTATTGCGTATGTTTGCCAGAAAGAATTTTTAGTTCAACTATCTTCGATTGAATCTACGAATCTTTCTATCTGGTGGGGATCAGGATTTTATTGATGGACCACGCCTCTTCATTTGAAGTATTTATCATGTCCAGCGATCCCAAATGAATATCATTCTATTCCGTCTTGGATTCGAGATCAGTGTCCGACTAAAAAATCGATTTTCGCGTTAAATAATCAAGTTAATTAATTTAACACTCTCAGTTATATTCTGCGTAATCTGCAGCAAGTGCAGTTGTTGAATTTTTCTCTTTGAGTTGAATTTCTGACTGATGCTGATATAATGACCAGAGTGACGGTTGCTAATGGTGAAAAAAATCAAACAAAGTGATTTAGTGACGTGTGTAAAATATTCAACACGACCGATGGTTTGCATGCTGGGCACCAATTTCGACGATTGCTGTATAAATCATGCTAGTACTCACTTTGTGAGAACGAACATTTTGAGGATGTAATAATTGTAATGATCGTTTAGGATGGGAGGATTTTTTTCTTTTATTTTTGAAGCTCCGGGAGTAACGCGGTGACTAAGGGAAATTTTTTTACAAATGATGAAGTATTTTACTATTATAACAATGAAATGCAAAAGAGTTTTAAGCGTGAAAAATGTTACTCTGTTCTAATAATTATTTTATTTTCCTTAAATTTCTGCTATAATAAGACCGACTTGAAATTTGAAACGCTTTTCGAAAAAAGTGTGAGATAATCGTGCAAGTAGGTTAATTTAGCAACGTACGTGGTCTGAAAATAATAACAGAGTGTGCCGATTTAACGAGATTTCTCTACTCATAAACGCGAATAATAATATAGCACAAGGCTATAATAAAATTATTAACATGAGTGATTAAAAAATTTAAATCCTTTATTACTCTCATTTTTACCATAAGTAATTGTGTTATGCATGCAAAAACTTTCGGTGCAATATATGTATTCGAAATTTTGTAAAAAAAATTCTCTTACGTATTACGCATGTGGAGTAATAAATAACCGTAGCAAGATGCTTCACGATCTAGAAAAGCTTCAGACCTCGAAGTATTGAGCTCTATAATCGATCATTGTCGCTATTAGTTCACCTTAAGAGGACAACCGAGGATTTTCTTAGTTTTCGCGGCTCTGGAAAATATATCGCGTTTCTTGAGAAACTTTAATGAATAAGGAAAAGAAGTAATCTAATTAGTATTTAATTGCAGTCTTGTGATAAAACTAACACTTCATTAATTTAAGAATTTATTGAGAACAAAAAGAGATTTAGGAAATTTCGTTAAAATTAAATATTATATTAAAATATATTTTTATGAATTATTAAACCAAACTTTTAAATTAAATTATGCATAAATCCTTCATCTTATCATTTCATCTTAAAAAGTGCGTAGGCTCGCATAATTTTATTTACTCGGCTGTAATAAAGAAGTAGAGCACTCTTAATTGAACAAGTTTTTTTTTTCAAATTTATTAAAGCATTTAATTTAAATTTCAGAATATTTGTCTAGAGTATTTAAAATTTTTGTAATAATTATAATATAATCACTGTTTGTTCCAAGTTTAGCTTCCCTGACGAAAGTTTCGGATTGAAATTTATTCCGAATAAATCCGAAATCCAAAATTATCCGAACCAAAGTTTCATTCTGATCTAATCCGAAGGAAGTTTTCATTCCGAATTAATCCAAGGCCCATTTAAAATCAATCCGAACTTTAAATCCGAATGATTCCGAACAATCCGAATACATCTGCAGTCTATCAAAACTTTCATTCCGAAGCTTTTGAAATTGACAGGTTTGGTTAAATGTTTTCTGATTTAAGAATTATTATAAATGGGAAAGAGAGTAAATTGAAAAAAACGATTTTAAAAACGGAACCACGTGACATTACGAGATGGAAATTTCGATGAAACCTCGAGGCTGTATCGATATTGAACCTGTTGCGAATGTAGGGCGTCGGACGATCGAGATGCCCGCGGCATTCGTAAACACGAACGTAATTGGGTTTACCAAGTACGCACACGCATTTCTATGATGTGAGGTTCGTTCTGCGAGCCCATTAAGTTCTAGAGCACCACGAGGACCAGGTGGCATATCAGTGAAAGGAAGAATTTTGAAATCAGTCAGAGAACACTAGAAAAAAAAAAATTATTAACTAATTTATTTCATATAAATTGATTGAATCCTGTTAATCAATTCAGAGAGTTCTTGTTTCCTAATTTTATCAATAATTTTTCTATTTAGTAATTATCAACAATTCAAGTAATATTCAAGTAATTCAAAAAATTAAAATTAAACAGTGATGAATGATCAAATATTGTTTAGAAACATAATTTTCGTCTTAAATAAAAAATTTTCATCTTAGATCTTAAAAAATATCTTGGATCCATTTAAAATTGGTTGAGAAAAATGATTTTCGAAGCGTTTCTTGTATGCCTTCACTTTCATCATTTAAGCGAAGACTTGACTCTTTTTTACGCATTTTTTAAGACCTAGTTTTTTCTTAATGTTCTCTGAGTATGTGAACAGTGTTGCGATTAATTTTAAAAATAGCGCTCGGCTTTGGCCCTTCGTGAAAGCCGCCGACCGGCTCAGTTCTTGTGTGGAGGTCCTTCATGGTGGATTAGTTTGTGAGTGGCTCTTCGGGCAGCTGGACGTGTCTTTTTTGATTTTAAATCGCGCCGGAAACCACGCGTTCTCCAAATTTCAAAGAGAGAAGAAGTATTTAAACTTCATTAAAAAATTTGTCTGAACTTTAATGATTAAATACAAATCAAATTAAATCACAGTGAAATAGGGAACACTTATAATATTTTATAGGGTTTTTATTAAATTTTTATTACTAATTAATTATTATTAATTAAAATAGTTGAACTTGATAGGATCCATTTTTGAAATCCTTTTAATTAACCGGGATTAAAACTAGTTAAAAAAATTGCAATTTAAAACCTTTTCAACATAAATTTAATTTTTTTTAATGTAATCGAGATTAAAATTATTTATTGAAGTTATTTTCATACAAATTTTTTTAATAAAATTGAATCAATAAAAGAATTTCAATAATCAATACAGTATCATTGCCGCTTATTTGATTTTAGTCATATCACTATCTTTATTTTGACTGAAGGCACCTTGAGGAATCCGGTTCGTTCAAAAACACCAAGTTTCTTTTATTTATTATCTGATCAGATGTCGTAATACGAGATCGATAAGCTCGATGTGGCCAATGAAAATCTGGAAACAATCGGGCTAAAAAAGTTCTGATGTGAAATTTATTATGATTCGGCATTTTAGTCTCCGGCTATCCGTATAAGTCATAAAATCTACGCTTTTATATAATCCGAAAGATTCTTGTTCATAGAGGTATCGGTACAGAGTGATATTGCGTAACGATGCGATTATTCATGCTGCACCTGGAAATTTGTTGTGAAAATAAATAAGAACGCGGACGTTTAATCTCTTCAAGAATAGTTTCCCGGTAAAATCTTCTGAGGAAGGTTTTATTTCCGTTGGCGGAGGCTTATTCCTTTTCGCGATGCCAACACAATAAAATTGTTTCTTGTTCCAAAATAATTATTTTCATTTCTTTTTTTTTAGTAAAATCTAATAAATTAAAATTTTATTTTTAATAAAATCTAATAACTCGCAATAAAAAAAATTAATCAATTTAAATTTAACAAAACGTTAAATATTTGTTCAGTGCTGCAAAAAAAGTTCATATCAATGTGAGATCTGGTGTAATAAAAAATGGACATAAACAGTTTGTAATATTGTTTTTAATATTGATTTTAATGTCAATAAGTATAGAATTTGACACGAGCAAAAATAGCATTGAATTGAAAATTGAATGAAGCCTAATATGAGTGAGAAAGAAAAGTGTTTTGGTGGAAGTGGAATTTTTTAATTATCATTTGATATTACTATAGAAAAAAATAGAACAATCCGAAAATGGATTCAGTGCGAGATTTGAAGAGACTTCTTTATGAGAGAACTGAAGCTCTGAGAAAAAGAGATGAAACTGTCGATGCTCTTGAAAAGGCACTCGAGGAGCGTGATTCCACGATTAGATATCTTCAAAACGAAATTGATAAATTTAGGCAAATTGTGGACCTTAATATGGTCACTGGGTCATTGGGGCCTTGTCAAAGGTTGAAGAGACAAGCCATTTCTGCTGAGCCTTTGAGAACTGATTCTAAACCCACTCCCAAGTTCAGCAAACCACAAAGGTATTTCATTTTAAAGGAGATTCACAATTAATAATGTTGTTGGTTCCAATTCTTAAAAAAATTCCTGCAAATTGGAAATTTCAAATTAAATTTTATTTCATTAAATTAAATTTCCGTTTATTTTTAACACAGTGTTTGATAAATAAGTTCGCGAAATTCAAATAGTATCTGATTAATCGTACCCAGATGAAATAATAAATTTAAAATTAGGAAACTCATTTATTTTGAACAAACAATAATTCATTATAACGACAGAATAACGATTACTTTAAATATCTATCTTTATTTATTTAAAAAAATGTTTTTTCCTTTTTTTTTTGCTTTTGTTTTATAAAATATTTATATCTTTCTTAAATTTTTCTAAATAGATAATTTGATTGCTTTTATAAATTGTTAACGGAAAGTTTTGTAATAATTCAATAATGCTTGACCAAAAAAAGGTTCAGCTCATTTTTTATTCTTAACCCATATAGTCGCTATTATTAAACTTGAAATACGGACGACATTCGACTGAATAATTAGATATCGAACTTTCTCGTCACGTAAGTGTCAGAGAATTTTATTATGCTTCTGCCTTTCCATATACAGATATACTTTCGATTCAATGACCATTTTGCAGATGATCAAAAATCGATTTCAATCATTTTTGATAATGGAAACACAGCTAACTGGTTTTTGTTTATATTTATTTTCTGCGATTTATTTACGTCTGAGTAATTACTAATACTTTCAATTTCTAGAATTTTAAATTTGTGTTATTATTTTATTTTAAGGATTTTCTGTTTCAAAAATTTTTATTTTTAAATTAAAAGTGTTATAAGAATTGTATAAAAAGTCTTATTGCTTTCTATACTCCCGTCAGTTTCATTTCTATTTAGTGATTTTGTAATTACATATTCGAAGTTCGTCTTTCAAGTGTTTTTTTTTTTTATTGTATTGCAATCGTTTCTATTGGGTTGAAGAGCCAGCATCCTTTCGTTAAAGATTAAGAAAACCATGCTTATAACCAGACACTGCAAAACTGTGTCGCGAGTCAAGACTCATGACCTCGTTTCGTGAAACACGCGATACAAGCAGCAAAAGTGGAGAAATTTCATTTCGACCCCCAGATTCATTGATTCCACCCACATTATATGCGTTTAATCATTCTGCATAAATACCATTTATACAAATCTGTTTCGAAAGCTGATACAATTTTAATTTAGAACTCGAATATAATTTGAAATTGTAATCTTTTAAAAGTTTAATTTGCAGTATCTATCTTCAAATCCGATTGAATTCTGATGATTGAATTCCTTGTAACAATAATAGCTTTACAAAAGAATTTCCGCTAATAATAATTTACAAAAAGAATTCACTAGAATCTCAAAAAAAAAAATGTATTTTATAGAGACTTCTCTGAAATGTGTCGATATTACGTAAGAGTAAATTAATGGATGAAAGAGGAGTTGAGATTTTCTTGGATCGATAAACCTATATATTGAGAAATTTTCGCGATTAGAGAACTCGTCGGCATCATATCATCTCTATATAGATGCTAGATATCTCTTCTGAGCAAACCAATTGTGGCCAATTATTAGACTCTTTATCATCTAGTTCAGTCACTTGCTTGCCACCAGTCTGTCTAGGAACTCGTGCTTGAAAAATGGAAATTGAAAGATTGTGTCTATTATTACTCAAGCCGCAGTCACTCGCACTCGTGAGCAACTTTGTTTTCTATACATACATACTTTTTTTTCACGTAGATACATACGTGAGATCGAAATGTTTTTTTTTTTTTTTCAAGACTATTTTGATAGGAGTTCTGAAACCACCTTGAATTATTGATTCAGATTAAATTATTTTATTGTATTCGATGTGCATTGAAACGAGTTCAAGGCACTTGAATAAAAGATGATCCTACCTATATTTGTTGACTGTGTTTGCCTGCTAAGACTTTCAAAAGTAATAAACAATCACTTTTGAGCCGCACATGTATTGTGTCCTACATTCAAAAACAATAGTATCTTTAAATAAATTTTCATATTTTGTATGTTGGGCTATTTTTAACTTAAGCGCATGTGATACTTTACCATAAGAGCAATTTAATTTCCCCAACTTTACGCTCTCAATAATAAATATTTTTTCCTAAAACTAGGCAATTTAGTACGAAACGGAGGTTTTAAGAAAAAAATATTTATTATTACGAGCATAAAATTGAAATTTGCTCTTATGGTAATTACCACATGCCCTTAAATGAAATTATAATTTATTGTAGCGACAGTTACATTTATGCGATAATTTGAGTGATTTCGAAACTAATATTTTGCACAATACTATAATATATAATCAAGTTGACTGAAATGTCGAAGTGATTGCGAAACAAATGAGCAATGAGGAAATCCATATTTTTGATTTCCTCACATTTATTTTAGGGCCATTCTTTAATTCTATATTCTAAATATCTAAAATAAAATAAATATTTAAAATTAAACTCTGACTTAGACATACATATAAGGGAATAATAAATCAATCTTCAACGACAATTTATTGCAATCTTTCATCGTCAGATTTTTGTACATTCCCACTTATTAATTATTAAAAATCCAAGATTGAATGATTCTAATTAGAAATAAATCATAAATTATTACAAAAATAATTACATCTCTATAGTAATTTATGGTTGCCATTTAAGAGAAAAAAGGTACAAGCACATGATTTTCATTCAGAACACACACGTGTTGTATATAAGTTCATCATCCGTTACTCGGAATAAGTGACCACGACAGAGACAAATGATCGAAAGGCTGAGTTCGAAATGTCATCATCAACGTATAATCCTGATTTCGAGGATCTCTTTCCTTTTTGTTGGTTCTTTATATCTTTTTTCTTTTGTAACCACATTTATTTCAATTTCATTAAGTATTCTGTACAATTCATTCTATACCATTGAAGAAATCTTGAATAAAAATGATTCTTGTGGCTTCAGAGCGTAAAATTGAAACTAATTGAAGATCTTTTCACTTTTTCAAGGTCACGCGAGCTGATCAAGGCCGCCATTCTGGATAATGACTTTATGAAGAATTTGGAGCTCACCCAGATTCGGGAGATCGTTGATTGTATGTACCCCGTTACTTTCCCTGCTGGTTCAATCATTATTCGGGAAGGAGATGTCGGGTCCATTGTCTTCGTTATGGAAGGTAAGATAACTCAAATATTTTATTTTTAGTTTTAAGATAATATTATTAATAAGATAAGATCTCGAAAAATTACAATTCTAGGCCATAGCAATATAATTCGATTGAATTTTCCTCTGGGATTGACCATTAAAATTGGGGATTTCAATTTTAATTTTATTTAAATACGAAAAAATATATATTTGACAGTATTTTCTCCAGTAATGAGATACTTAAATTATCGTTGGTATAGGTACGTGCTGCCACAGGTGGCAAGGTACTTGTTTAAGCATGACCTTCGCAATCTTGTTGCTAACCAGCAATTTTCTCGCTCTTGCCCTTTCTATAAAAGTTTAAAGGTCTGTTACGCCCTTTTTGCTCTCCCGAGCAATTTAACTTACCACAATTTCGCCATTAAAAATCCCATTTAGGGAAGAGGAGTGAAATAATATTTGCCACTTCATGACTTTCGTGGCAACAAAAGTTAAAAGTATCAGTGAATACAGACAATGTCAGTCTAGCCTTGGAAAACAAGTTTTGTATACTGAAAGTCATGTAATTTTTTGTTGAAGAGAGTTTCAAGTGATTTAAAGGTATAATTTTCAGGAGTATGATTCATAGTAGAAAATAGAAGTTAAATTTAATTATTTTTGAATGAAACCGTAGATGAAGGATAGTTTCATTTATTTAAAATTTTGGCATTAATTACGAGACGTGTCGAGTTAATTTTCCTGACAAGACGAGAGACTTGTAAATTTGCACGTCAGTAAAAATACATCCCGTTTTAACTACGCCTACCATTAACACTTCCGCAACTTGACTCAACACGTGCGAGTAATCTTTAAGATTACGTTATAGGAAAATTAGTGTAGTTACCTATTTATAAAATTTAAGTTTTACTTGAACGTAACGGTTCACTGAAAAAATTATTTTTGCAGCAAAATATTGTTTTGCTGGTTTAACAAAACTTTATGCTGTACCAACAAAAATTCGGTTGAGTCAACAAAAAAATTTTGTTGCACCAATACCAAACAAAATTATTTTGTTGTCCGAACCAAACCTTTTTTTCAGTGTTTGTGAATTTCTATTTTTTTTTTCTCTCTTCAATCTGAATTAGTTAAATAACCCTGGTTATCCTCTCTAATAGCTAAAAATATCATTCTCAGAATGAACTGCAAAAATCCTTAAGGGGCCAAAGGAACAAAGAAAAAGGCCCCACCCTGGAGTCTCGACCCTCGCAGGTCAAATGGGTTTGCGTCGAAAGATCAGGGAAGGGAGTTCTCCATTCGGGAACAACTCGCTTATAATAAGTACCACCATATGACCATGTAGTAATACACACTCGCCTGTAGTGCCAGACAAGACCCGTGGGAGTGGTTTTTCTTCTTTAACAAATGAGAACCACTGTCCTTTCTCTCAAGAGTCAGTGTCGATAGTGGGGGTTGGTTATACCCACAAGGAAGGGGGGTTCTCGTGCATGCTGTTGCGGGCGTAGTTTTCACCAGTCGGGAACGCTGTCAGCGAGAGTCTGTTTCCAAGGGGGACCTTGAGTCTCCAGTCGAGATCCGTCTTTCAGCGACATCAAAAAGTGCTCCGAAGTTCCGGACTCAACGCGCGGGAGTCCCGAATCTCTAGAAACCAAGTAGAAAAAACAACCCTGAAAATCAACCGAAAAGTCGCGTCAAAATCGCCTCATTTTGAGCGAATCATCCAAAAGGATTCCTCAAGATCCTCTTGAAGAAATGCTTCCACCTAAGGTTTTGCTTTCAGGGAGGACTTGAGCAAGACTAATTTAAAATTAATCCTAATTTGAATAATTAGGATGTGGGTCCAAGGTGGAGAATTGAGGATACTGTTTTGTGAAAATATTGATAAATTATAAGATAAGAAAATTATAAGACTTCCTTGACTGGAATAGATAGCATGAGAATAGATCTCCATCATCTCAAGACCCATGTTGCTGATGTGGGTTCAAGATACTGAGAAACATATTATAGATTCACTGGAAGGCTGTTATATTACCATTGTGTGATAATCAGAGGATGTTGTGGGTATGCAGACAAGTTCGTGATTCAGAAAGAGTAGATATTGTTACCTTGATTGCAACTGAAGAATATTGCCACCATCGATTGTAATTTAAAGAACGTTGTCATCTTGGGTTGTGACTTGGAGAAAATTGTCATTATTTTAAATTGTCATCACTATAAAAGGTTGTCATTTGCTAAGGATCTAAGGTCATTTGCTAAGCCATCAAGAAATAATTGCAGAATCAACATTCTCAGAAAAATATGACAACTTCTTTGTGATATGAATCAATTGATGTCAAGATATAATATCAACAACGGTTGTGATAGACCAAAACAATGGAAATTGTTGAATACCTTTTTTGTCTGTGATAAGTTTTATTTGACAAAGAAAACAACTTCTTTCGATGCTTGAACTTGTGATAAGTGGTCGAGAAATTAAATCAATGTTTATGGACTATCATAAACTGTGATAAAAACAAAAAGCTACGTATAAGTCTTTAGGGAAGATTTTATGGTATCTTCTATTGTATCTTGAATAGATATATGAATTCTATCTAATAATATATGACCTACTCTGATGACCTAATCTTCTGTGGACCCACAACACTTTACCAGAACGTTGTCACACGTCTCTAAAACTAATCATCTTCGCTTGCATCTAGGAAATTCTGAGACTTCGAATTTCTGAAGCCACAACTTGCTCTTTGAAAGTCGTTGAGGCTTTGAAACCCATCAAATTTTATGGCTCGATGCAGAAGCAACTTGCAAGTCAAAGTTTATAGCCGAACAAAGGCTCGCAGCAATTCCGAGGGATATTTCCAGTTCAGTTTTAAGATCCAAGTTTTTACCTTGAAGGGCTCTTAAATTCTGAAGATGAAAGTAAGGAGTTACCCAGGCCGAGCAGTCCTGGAGGATCCGGAACTGATTCTAGACCCGGATGCTACGAGAGGAAGAGCAATGGAACTTCTCTATGAGGCTAGTTGGAGAGAGTGTGATGTTAATTGGACGAAGAGTTCGAGGTTGAATAATAGGACTTACAGAGGAAATAGAATTGATAGAGAAAACAGGGATGATAGGAAAAGTAGGGATGATAAGAAAAATAGGGATGATAGGGAAAATCGGGATGATAGGAAAAATAGTAAAGAGAGTGAAGAAAAGAGACAACCTTATGCTGAGGTGATAAGTCAGCTTGAGGAAGTCCTGGATGGAGAAGGAAACATGTCCTCGACTCCGAGAGATGAGAGGTCACCGAGGTCAAGCAGTGGTACCACTGATAGTGACTCAGAAATTAATCAATCGAATAGTCATAGTGGTTTTCTTATTCCAAGACCCAGACTGATTGTGCCAGTTCACACTTATGCTCGGAGAAGACGCACTGGTGCACCACCACCTGGAAGAAGACGTGCTTTGCGAGAAGGTATTTTGGAAAAATATTTTGCAATATCACTTGAAGTTGACGAAAATAATTTTAGACATCTCAGAAATCAATATGTACTAAAGATAGAGTCTTAATAAATTCACTTGTTACGATCAAGTTTATTCGAGACTTAAACTTTGATGTTTAGCAAAGCAATAAATTACGTAAAAAGATAATGTTAATGCGCCGTAAAGATTGAATGTAGGTTTAATATTTTCCTTTAAGTAGGTAATTTCCGTGTTTAACCAACTGAACTATATTTATACAATTGGATATTATTTTTACAAAACATTGCGCAAGAAGTGCTTGAAAAATATTTCACGCTTAATTTTTATATGGTTTAAAGTTTTCAATTTGACATATCTAATTAAATTCAATTCAATTAATTCTAATTAACTCTATTATTTTTACTAAATTAAATATCATTGTGGTTAGACGACTGACAAAGTAAGCCAACAAAATATGAAAATAAAAAAATTGTTATCCCAGAAATCGATGTTTAAATTTATGCTCAGTTCATAAAAAGGAGACTCGTTTGGTTGGGTTGATTCCTGATTCTTGATACTCGATAGTTCAATGAAAGGTGAGAAGGAAATGAAAATTGCTCTCCCTAATTATCAAAAATCATCGAAATTAGAGAGAAGCATCGAAAATCACAAGAATTAAATTAGCCATGATTCGATAGGTTTCCTGGCATCGCGAAATGATCTAATCGTTTATATCGCTCAGTCATAGTCCCGTTTAGTCCGGTAGAGAAAGTCGCGTGGACGAATCAAGGATAATGGAAGGTTACGAGCGAAAATTATACGATATTCGAATCTTTCATTGTATACTGTATTATTCAGTCATATTGTTTCTCTGTGAGTGAAATTTCTCTATCAACTGAATTTCCATTTCCAAGTTCCATTTTCCTCTGTAATTTTAAATCGTCCTAGTTATTTAAAAAAACTAATTATTTAAAAAACTGAATATTCATTTTCAAAAACTTGTACATTCTCCTGTCGTGGGAAAAGTCGCTTTCTTTTTAGATTTTCTAACACGAAGAGACGGAGCAGTTTAAGAAAGAAAGTCGATCAGATTTCCTCCGCACTCTGTTCCCTTTTTCTTTGACCCTCTTAACAGCTTGCCATCTTCGCAGGTGTTTTCAAATTTTTCCCAGGTGTCGTTTCAAATTCTCTCAGCAGAGATGCTCAATCTTCAACATGAAATAATAAGCGCATTTCCTTTTTAAGCTGTCCAAACTTTGTCATCTGTGAATAACAAGATAATCGGACGAAAATTCAAAATCTTGCTTTCACCTTAAGATCTCAGGTTTCTCGTGACAAAAAAATGGATATTGTCATCGCCAAACTTACTAAAGTGTGGCGAGACGTGAATACGAGATCGTGTGGGTGTTCCAGTCGACTTCTGGCCCGTATTTCTTTTACAAATAATAATGCCCTGGTAGAGATCGATCAGGACACGAATGGGGCAAAGGAACTGGGAACAAGAGCAAAAGCTGAAAGACAAAAAAGACATACCTGAATACTGAACATTGAACAGTGAAGTGAACATTGAAGTGAACAACGAACTGTAAGACCGCTAGAGGAGTTCAGTTACGGCTGAAATAAAACCGATGTGCAGGTATCCTGATATCGTATATGCGAAGCAGGAACTCTTTGTCCTGTTATGTCGTCATACTAGACTGTCTACCACATGTTATATAGTTACACATATACAAACACATAATACATATACATACCTTCAGTAACCTGGCAGAACCTTCGGTTGCTATTTTTCAGCATTATACTCACATTTAATTGCAAATTAATGAAATTTCGATTCAAAGCTAATTATTTTCGTTATGTAATCACTTGTTTACATTTTGAGGAATTTGTCCAAAAGAAATTAATTCTTTTTGCAACATAAATTGCCATGCCCCAGATTATTTAAGATTCCCGTTGTTTCCGGGACATTGAAGACCCCGACCTGCCTGTTTCATGAGGCGAGTAAGAATTTAAAACAACAAAACTAACCACACACCTTTGTTTAACTCTTTTAACTTGACATAACAATCCTTCTTCGCTTATCCTCGCGCATTTAAATGACCGGATGGCGATGAAGACACTGATTCAATTTTGCCAAACACCTTTGACTTTATATACAAAACATTCGAGAAGTCTGAGTCACGTATTTAGTAATTAAATAACGAAGCTCAACACTTTGAGAAATATTTAACATCATTTTTAAATAACAATTCGTTACTGCACGTATTTTTAGCGCACAGTCTTTCTTGGCTGCATTATTATAAAAGCAAATTTCCAAAGCTTCGCAATAATTTATTTGATTCTTTTATGGATGAGTATTTTATAATTTTCCTATGTGTTCATTATTCATGAAAAAACAGAGTGTCTACTATACTGGAATTTAGGGAAATTCGGGAATTGTCTGTGATTATATCACGAAAATTAAAAGTTTTCTCAGATAATTAATAAAATAGTTGGTCCAACTATTAATCTTGTTTCCAGTTATCAATTATGTACTTCAATTACATCTAAACAGGCAAGTAGGAATTTGTTTTCTAAGAAATCCCCTGATTTCTTAATTTTCTGAAGTTTGGAAACACCTTATTCGGTCAGATTGTAAGGCTATAAAACATACTTAATGACACGGTTCAAGAATTGGTTTCGGAAATACAATTCCGTTGTTACTAACAATTAGCACGGATATCTGCAAGGGCTCTCTGAGCACCGCAATCAGGTACTTTCCAAACGATGGAAACGCCCGCGTAATATGCAATCGTTGAACAGAAAGGCCGTGTTCTTATATATTTATCCGAAACGCATTTAGTCTACACTTTATGCTTGAAATTAACATACAATTAATATCATTCAATATTATTTCTTATACATATATGTATTCTATGACACCATTTTTAAATTAAGATTCAAAAAACTAAATGGATGCTCCTTAAAAATATAAAATACCAGGACTCGCGGACCATTGTCTATCTTTCTTGCTCATTAAGAGCCGTAAATTTAAACAAACGAGAGCAAACGAGACACGCATATGTGGAAAACAATTGACAGTTTTCCATTTTTCTGTCTCATTTTTTTCATATTTACGGCTCTTATTGAACAAAAAAGACAGATCGCTGGTCCTGTAAAATACGCAACTCAAATTAAAGTAAAATACTCAACCTAAAAATGTCAATCTTGATAATATTTCCTGCGAATAATTTTCCCCACTTGACAATAAATTTCAGCTTCATGAATAATAATTAAAGGCTCGTCACACATAATTTATTATGATTAAGAACTTTACTCGCATACAACTTTCTATTAATAAACCATCATACATTTCTCAATAAAGCACTATGAACTTAATATTTGCATTCAATAAACTTTGAGCTTTTAAAAGACTGAAAAGATAAAATATAAAATATAAAATGTAAATTATAAAAGATATTATATGTATATAAAATAAGAAAAAGCCTCTTAGTGATTTATTCTTGTATCGCAGTAATAATTAATTGCGTATTGGGTATGGAAGCCTCTACTCTAGAATCACATGGTATTTTGTATTTAATAGTAATGTAGCATTAATGTGGGACATTGGACGAGAGTAGCGGGCGTATAACGTACAATCGTGTCAGAGTTATGAAACGAGATAGCAGATAAATAGGCGAACAGCTTCTTAGCACATCCTCGATCTGCTCCCTTGCACTCTAACATCTGTGCTTGCCACTTTGGATTATATATTAATTCGAAGATCGTTATTCACTCGTCAGCCACAGGAGATTCTTGTAAACTGGCTTTTACCATTGGTCCATTGAGTAACGTGGGATGAAAATACTATACGTTGACTAACCTTTTTCTCCAAGGCTACGATGTTTAGCACTTTTCTTTTGAGTGCCATGGAAATTACCCGGTTCTTATAGTTGACCCATTTTTTCATTTTAATTTCCTAATATGCATTGACTTGCTTTACATTTCATTAAAAAAATTTCTTTAAAAAAAAGAAAGAGTTTTATGTAAGATAAAATTTGTTTAAACTTTATTTTGGCAAACGCGCGTTTTTTAAATGTAGATTTGCGAAGAGAAAGTAAAAGCAGAATAAACTGTTGGCTGATTTACAATTTTACGACTTTACACTTTTACTGACTTTCTTTTGTTCGACAAATTATCAATTTCAGCCACTTATTCTCACTGAAGTACAATGTTCACTCTTCACTTTGTTTTGAGTTTACCATAAAAAGCGACTATGATATATTATACAGAAAATCGTTTTGTCCTCCTGAAGCGAGAAAATCCATTTAGTATGCGTTTATCCGGACAGAACATCTGCAAATCTTGTGTCTAGCAACTCTTAAATCTGCGAAACGAATAAATTATCCGACGAGATCGTTCTTTGATAAGATTTTACATTTACAGCTTCGGAATTTCTGTAGGAGGATTCGCAAGATGCAACCTCGTTGGCGTTGAAAGACTTGTTTTTATGAAAAGGACCGTTAATAAAACAATTTACCATTGTTTTTTAGCAAAAAATATTAGAAACGGGTAATAATTTATGTTAAGTGTTCCATATTCTAAACATAAATAAAACATAAAACATAATTAAAAACATAATTCGCAAATTATTAACTCGAATCAATGAACCCTTCATTTTTTAGAGTTTCGGGTTTTCTGGTGGAAAAATAATGTGATTTTCAATGTCTTTGTCTCTTTCCTGAACAAAACCTTTATGATGCGAGGAAGTGAAAGCATATTACTGACAATACGGCCATGGACCCCCGCCTTGGAACTCCTGTTTTGTACAGTCGAATCGAATAAAAAAAGTCTATAAAAAATTCTAACTTATGCAATTTTCGCAATATGACTTCGGACTTGCACTCAATATAATATTAAAAATATTTTTTAAAGGTTTCTTTTAAACAGTTATTTAATATCTATTAGAGGTCAAATCATTTTCCAAATTTCCATTGATGTGTTTATAATTGTTCTTTTAACAAACTGAGTAGTTATATAACATGCGATAATAAAATCGTTACATCAGTTGGTGAATTTTTTTTTCAGTCCAAAGAAACTTCATGGTTTCTGGTTTGAATTTTAATTTTTATTAGTTGGGAAATTTTCTTTTGTGGTTGCAATTGAAGATGAGGTTCTAGGAATTAGATTCGAAGCGAGAGATGACCACAAAGTGGCCGAGGCTATTCAATATACTAAGAATTAATAATAAACGAGCTGTAATAACCGGAGGCGCGAGAGCCCACGTAAATTTTTATTCGAGAGCGCCCTTCTTGGTATCTTTTGATTCATTACTTACGACATATCCGCCGTCAGGCTTTGCTAAATCCGGAATGCAATTTTGCCAAATTTTACAGGGAAATTCAAAAGATTTGACACGAATCGAAGGAAATACAGAAACACTTGAATTCAAGATTTCAAAAGTTTTGAATTCCCAAATTTTCAAATCTAAAAATAACGTAACGTTTTTGAATACTTTTTTAAAAAAAATCTTTCCTTTAAAAAGCACATCCCTTTTTAAAAGAACCCCTATTTTGGAAATTTTTTTGGCAAAATAATTGGGAAAATTTGCGGAAATTAGCGTCGCAAAATGTTTAGGGAAAATTCCCGAAGAAATTTTTTACAGTGCTAAACAATGTTAATTGAAAATCTAATATTGTAATTTTCTCGATAGCTTAATTTCCTGGGTCAATTTAATTGCTACATCAATTAGTATCAAACACTTCTTCAATCAAAGATATTACTGAATGTCAATAGATTCAATGAATATTGTCTATGATATCAATAATGTGAATAAATTTCCACTTAAAACTTAAAATAGAATTGCCTTCTTGGAATTACACATTTCCCAGTTCTAATTTTAATTTTATTTTCAAAACAACTTTCTATGATGTTATAAAATGTAAAATTATGGTTTATTTCTTGCACGTCGAGATTCTTTTATAAACTGCACATGTGGTGCAATAGTCTCCGTGGGAAATGTTGAAACGTGTAACTATTATCGTCATCTAGGAAAGCATTAAGACTATTTAAAAGTTCTTTATCCCAATATAGTATATTTACTCATAAAGAATTCCATGATATAATTTTCCCGCAATGTTACAATTTCATCTTCTGAAAAAGGTGCATAAAAGAAAAAAAAAAGATTTTGAATCTTTGAAATGATGTATTTTTTAATTTACGTAATTACAGACAATTTAGTACCTTTTGGAGGAAAGTATACATTTTTTTTTAATTCCGGAAGCGTGTCCTACAATCAAAAGAGATGCTTCGAAGCAATAAAATATAATTTTTTAGAGGGGCTTTCACGAACGCATGTCCGTACGTATAATCCATTTAAATTATTGTAATTGCAGAGCGGATGCTTTTTACCTTTTCCTGTTCCTGTTCATTCTATTTGATTCTTCGCTTCAAATTTTCACCACCTTTTCCCACTTGATCATCGAACCGCGAAAACTGGATTAATCGATTACCAAATGTACGACAAATCCGCCGAAACGACTCCAGTTGAGCTACTTACGATTATAAAAAAACTGTTTATTGGTCTTAAAATGAGTAATAAAAGCTTTAATTGGATTATATTCGATTATGTGATTAATTTATCAGATTCAATTTGATTTTATCAATCAAATTACGTTTATAAAAGCAGTTCACAAATTCAGGTTTATTGATTGACTCCAAATTTACATTTTTATTACTCGGTCGAATTTTACAATCGATTCAAAAATTCAAACTTTCTCTTTAAAATATTTATATGAAAAATTCTCTTCTAAATATGTATTGGGTACGTACTTCTCTATTTTTATTTAGTGTACATGAAATCCAGCGTGAATAAACATTTTTAACATAGAAAGTTAATAAAAATCACAAGTGACAAGTGACGTGTGAAAGTAATTTATTAAAGTACTCATTATTGAAATATAAAAATCACTTTTCTCGTAAAAAAAAAGAATGACCTAGAAATATAAAATGTTCTTAGTTCATAAATTTTTTTATACAAAGAGGATATTATTTACGAGCTATATTATGTCATCGTTTATCCAGAAAAGTTGATCTTAATGATTCGAGCAACACTTTCACATTTACTTGCAGCTTAAAATAACCACAAAGGGCTGAAATGTAGGCTAAACTAAAAGTCGGTCTTTCGTTAAAATCAGATTTCTTTGACCTTGAGACGAATCTCTAAAATCTTCTCGTGTAAAAACGGTCCAAAATATTTTTGACTCTGAAATTCTCCTATTTTTATAAAATGATAATCTCTTTATATAAAAATGTCCGGAATTTTATATTGCTGGTAATTTTATAAAGCCGGGAATTTCATTTTTCGGTAATTATTTATTCGGGAATTTTACAGCTTCGGGAATTTTATTTTTTGGGAATTTTCAATAGTAGTCCCCCTTTGACTTTGTCAGCCCTTTATATAGATCAAAATATTTCATTCGTCAATTTCAGCAATTTTAATAAATGATTCGATGAATTTTAGGACATTATCATACATAGAACATTTATCGTAATAAAGTGTCAAATGTACACGTGGGTGGGGGGAAATGGGGCAAATTATTGTCCCACTGGAGAGATGCTGTCACTTTTTATTAGGCACGTGGCTTCAGATAATATTTGGCGACTTGAAAGAGAATAATCGTGCCAATTTAAACTACTGGGTGTTGGCAACTTATATTATGACTTTACGGTCCATTAAAAATGAATGGCTTGTTAAAAAGGTCCCAAAAATAACGAGGCACTTGCTAACAATGTTTCACTTACTCTTTTTGATAAATTAAAAATCAGTTTCTATATTAATAATATTATTCATTATGCAAGTGCAAAATTTTCAATTTTCCTTACCTTCTTTTTTAAAAATATGTTCTAATTAATTTTTTATCCTTTTAGCTATCTCATACTCAACTTGAATATTATCCGGAAACTTATTTATAATTTTCTCTCAGTGCTCTAGCAATAACGCATTCAGGGCGTTATTTCGAATGAGATAATGATTATGTTTTTTGCCTTGTAAGAAGGATAAAGTGGATTTTACAGCCTCAATTAGTTCATGGCTATTTTAGACTCAAGTAGACACCTCTCAAGAAATGCAACAGTACCGTTTATAAAGATTTAACCGGAAACATTTAACTTCCGCTATCAGGGTTTTCTCTTTAGTTTATTTAATGTTGCAAAATCGTTAAAAAAATTTAAATGCATATTTGCCAATGGGAAGTAATAAAAAATGATTTACTTAATAACTAAACAAATATGTTTGTCGAATCATTCAGTTTTTTTTTTTTTAAATTATATAGATTATTGAAATATGGCTTAATAGATGCTAAATTGTTTTATTTAGAATCAAATATTATTACGTATTCTTAAACTAATTTATCATTATTTGATTTTAACAATGCACGAATTGTCTTAACTGGCAGCAATCAATTTAAATCTTAGTGACCCTATTTTGTATTGAGCTGACGTTTAAAATTTAAAGCCCGCAAGAGAATTTCCGTATAAATGTCACATTGAATTGAATTTGCAGCCTCTTGCAAGAACTGGTATCAGTTAAATGCCATTGGAACATCATGCGTGCCATTTAGGTTGAAGGTCCATTGTATTCTGCAGGACAATCGATTAAAACTGCTAGTTAAAGTCTCGACTGACTATTTCATTTGGTTTTTTCTTTATTTTGCTATTTTTATTTCATGTTCTTGTTTTCTTATTCAGAATTTCTTACTGTGTTTTAAAATTGAATTAGAACAATTTTTTAAAATAGATTTTCTCTTTTGTTTCAGAGGGAAAGGTGGAAGTTTCGAGGGATGGAAAATATTTAAGTAGTTTGGCACCAGGAAAAGTTTTGGGTGAATTGGCCATTTTATACAATTGCAAAAGAACGGCAACCATAACAGCAGCCACAGATTGCCAATTATGGGCCATCGACCGACAATGTTTCCAAACTATCATGATGAGAACCGGTCTTTCGAGACAGGCAGAATATACGGATTTCCTGAAGAGGTATTACGAAATTATCATTTTGTCACCTTTTGTGAGAATGCAAAAAGGAAATGCAAATTCTTATCATTTTTCCCAGCACTTTTTTTTTTGTTCTTATGAAAATATTTATGAGAATCTAGTATATTATCATCCACTAATTGAAAACTGTAAATAAGCGAATTTTTCTTTGACAAATTTTGTTTATAAATTCCGGATTCATTCACGAAATTTTCTGAATGAATTACGAAAATAGCGACGGGAAATATTATTTTCTGAGGTCTGGGCCATCCATAATTTAAAGCTTGAAAAATGAAGAATTATAAGCTTCTAGTTCCGAAGAATTATGGTTTATTATAGCCAGCTGTATAAATACTATAAATAGGTTTCAACGATCAACCTCATCATCACTTCGTGTTTTCGAATCTCCGAGTTTCGCATGCCTGATCGACTTCGAAGGAGCGTGAAATCCATTATCAATTATATCTCTTTAATTGGATTTGCCAAGATTACGTTCAGCTTTTTTTTTTTTGAAATTCGTAAAAAAGGGCCAAGAAAAACGAAATTAGTTTTGCTAAAATGAATATCCTTTGTATATTTAAAAGATTTATGCGAATAGCAGACAGAATTTATTACTGTAAGAGAATTCTTTTTTCTGAATGGTTAATTAAAGTTAAAATGAAAAAAAAAAGAATATTTCATACAGACTTAGAATAAATTGAATTTACTACTATATTTTTGCATATTAAAACTTAATATTTTCCAATTGAGTTTTTCGAAGACTATTTGAAAGTTAGCATGACCATTTGTATTTTTTTTTTCTATTAATGTTCCTCTTCTAGGAAGATCTTTTCATAAATAGATTCTCATTAGTAGAGTGGCAAATCAGTAACACCCGTGGTTAAAATTATTGCGGGTTTTCAGATATTAAGTAGAATTTTAGTATGCAAATCAGACGAAATGAAAAGATTATAATTTTTTTTTTAAATCAGTTTCAAAGAATCTTCCTAATCGAATTTTCTGTTTCAGCGTTCCTATTTTCAAGAATCTTCCTGAGGAAACTCTAATCAAAATCTCTGATGTCTTAGAAGAGGTAAATTTCATTGTCAAAGCGAGAATCTAAAGTCTCGAATTAATTATTTATTCATAATTTATTATTTTTCTTTGAGCAATAATCAAATGGAAATAAAAACTTAGCTGGATTCTAGAAAAAAGTTTGCAAGAGACTTATATTTTTTTACTATTAATGTTTTAGACATTTTATAACAATGGTGATTACATTGTTAGACAAGGAGCAAGGGGAGATACATTCTTTATAATTAGCAGAGGACAAGTAAGGGTAACAATCAAACAACCTGATACGACAGATGAAAAGTATATCAGAACTTTGGGCAAGGGCGACTTCTTCGGTGAAAAAGCACTTCAAGGGTTAGTATTTTTAAATTTATTAAAAATTGAAAATAAAATTTCTATAAATTAGGAAACATAAGAAAATTTCGAATTAAAATAATTATTTTTTAATAAAGAAATTTTGAAATGATCTTTTATTTCTTTTCATTTCATTTATTTAATTATTAGTCCTTGAATTATTTTCGATTATAAAGCAATAACATTTTTCCCCTTGAGAATAATGGAACTAAATTGTATAAAATTAATTTTCAGAGATGATCTTAGAACAGCAAATATAATAGCAGACGATCCGGATGGAGTCAGTTGTCTCGTGATAGATCGGGAAACTTTTAATCAACTTATTTCATCCTTAGATGAGATCCGGACTCGATACAAGGACGAGCTAGTCGAACGTAGAAGGTAAGACAATTCAATAATAAATGAATCGATATTTAAAGAATGTTAAATGTCAATTGCTATTTTATTGACCAGGCGTTAAAATAGATCTATCAAATACGAACTATCAATTCAAAAGTTAAACAAACATTTGATTCGTGAGTCATAAATTGAGGGTATGAAAGTAACGACTGAGAATTAACAAACCGCGATTAATTACCTTGAACTTTTAGCAAGTTTCTCGTGAAATCGTGGAATTGCTGGAAGTCCATTTATCGCAGTGTTAATTAAAATTACAAAATTGTGTTTCACGCCTGACACAAAGGATGGAACAATAATCTGCTTGGGTTAAAAGTAAGTTTCAGGTATTGCATGTCGAAAAAGTAGGTAGTTTACGTCTTTGCTTTTATTTTCGAAATTTGCATTGCAAAGGAAGTGGGCTATTGAGAGCCCTTTTTTGGACATCCATCGATTTCAATCGTAATTGCATACTTTATTCATTAAGAGAAAAAAAGAATCTTATAATCCACCTCCTTTGATAATCTTTCACTTTTCTTTAATTAAGTACTAATTTAAATCTTTTTAGTAAAATTGCAAAATTTTATAAATTTTCCAAAGAAAAAATTAGGAAATAGCATTATTGTAGCTTTTCTTATTAGAATCTAAAAAATTATAGTTTCCTATGTCCATATAAAACTAAGAAGTATTTCAGTTATTTATTGCATATAAAATTGTCTTGTGTATTGAGCCAATAAAGATTTCACCGAGAATCTACATTTGCAAATAATTGCTGAATTGCTGCGAATAAATTTTATCGGAGGATGTAGGAAGTAGGGAATAAAAGCAAATTGAGTGAAAAATAAATTGATGAAGAAAGAGAGTTGAATTAATAAAATGTGAAAAAATTAGGTGAGTGAGTGATAATTCTAGAATTGTAAAATTGATATTTCAAGTCAGTTTATTACCAGGTCATTGGAGTATTTTCTAGCGAGGGATTCAGCATTTGAATCAAATGTTGTTGCGATTACCGGATAAGTAGATTCACTTGCGCTTTCTACTTTCTAACATAAATTACCGAGAAACTCCTGATCATTAAATCGATCTGCTCACCATGATTCACACGCATTTTTAATACTCATCTAAATTTATACAGTCGTGACCTCTACCTTGTTGAGTTAACAACTTCGTCAGTCAAGCAGAAATTTTCTTTTATTCTTGTAGTGACTCGAATCTTAAAATTTTCCCAATTTAATTACATTAAACACATTAATCAAACAAAGAATTTAAAATAAAAAATAGGAGTTCTATTTTCAAGGTTTATCTTAATTTAGACTTAGAAGATTACGTTATTTACCGAGTCTATAATAATAAGAGACCGTAAAATAATCTGTTTGTAGTTAGTATGTCTTAAATATGATTCACATTCCTTATCTTTCCTATTAGTTAAGATAAGATTCTCCTAAAGTGAATTGCGTAAGATTTAAAGTTAATAGTCGCTTGGTTTTAAAATTAACTAATCGGGATTTGGGAATATCCCCAAGCCTTGAAAATCCCTTGACCACTATCCTTTCCAGTTTGTTGCATTTTTATGATAATCACATTTGTTGTGACTATTTTCTGATAGAAATCGAAAATCTGCTACTGAAGCAGTCATTTAAATCTTTAACTCAGTCAAAAAACATCAAATTTTAGTTCTCGCTATAATGCTAGAAGATTTAAAAATTAAAAAGTGGAAAAGTTTAAAAACTTGGTTGAAATTTAAGAATAATAAGGTGGCTCCAGGAGCTTCATCTGAAATAATAACAATAAGATTATTAATTTTCAGACTTAACGAAGAGTTCAGAGACCTTCGATTACAAGACCTTCGGCCTTTGGCAACTTTGGGAGTTGGAGGATTTGGAAGAGTGGAACTGGTGCAGATTGCTGGTGACAATTCGAGATCATTCGCCCTGAAACAGATGAAGAAGGCACAAATTGTTGAGACGAGGCAACAGCAACATATCATGTCAGAAAAGAGAATTATGGGAGAAGCTGATTGTGATTTTGTTGTCAAACTTTTTAAAACGTTTAAAGACAGGAAGTACTTGTATATGCTGATGGAGGCATGTCTTGGTGGAGAATTATGGACGGTTTTAAGGGACAGAGGTCATTTTGACGATTCCACAACTAGATTTTACACTGCCTGTGTTGTCGAAGCTTTCGACTATCTTCATTCTAGAAACATCATCTACAGGGATCTCAAACCTGAAAATCTTCTTCTAGATAGCCAAGGGTAATTTGCATAGAATTCTAGAATTTTTATTATAGTTTGATATTCTTGATTGTTTCGACTTAAAATTTCTGTCCCTGACCTTCATAAATTTGCGAAATATCTCCATTTGTTATATTCTAATTCTGAAGAGAATCCGTCGCATGTAGAAAATTATGAGCTCTCAAATGAAACTTTCTCTTGACCTATCCGCCTTTTATAATCGTCTATGTTTACTATACGAGAATTTCAAGATCCTTCATATGTTGATGATACAAAAATCCAGATTTTTCCTTCTCTATAAAAAACGAGATTTCTCAGTACTTTCTACTTCTGAAGTACTGACAATGAGATAAACTTATGGGATTCAATTTCATTTGTCCTGAAAAAGTAGCCATAACTTTCAATTCAAGATTTGAATAACAAGGAAATTAAATACCAAGAATTTTTATTGCAATAGAATTTTTATT
>JAUEJJ010000004.1:9622837-9653022 GCA_032164275.1 Synergus coniferae
AGAATTTTTATTGCAATAGAATTTTTATTTTTATTTTATTATCTTTAATTTTAGTTGTTTGTTTTTTTATTTTGGGTATCTAATTTTTATTTTTTTATTCTTTTGATTTTAGATACGTGAAACTGGTAGATTTTGGATTTGCAAAACGTCTGGAGCATGGGAGAAAAACTTGGACTTTTTGTGGAACGCCAGAATACGTAGCACCAGAAGTTATTCTCAATAGAGGTCACGATATTAGTGCAGATTATTGGTCTCTAGGCGTTTTAATGTTTGAACTTCTCACTGGAACACCTCCATTCACGGGTGCTGATCCCATGAAGACTTATAATATAATTCTTAAAGGAATCGACGCCATCGAATTTCCCAGAACGATAACGAGAAACGCCACTGTTCTTATCAAAAAGTTGTGCAGGTGAGACTCAAAAGAATATAGTATAATTTAGTTTAGTTTATTGCCTTCATTGTATACTTTTACAAGTTTTTACAATATTTACCATCTTATGTTATTAATTAAAATTAAAGCTAAGCTTCATCAAATAAAGTCATTAAATCATTAAATAATTCTGTCTCTATGTTACAGTTCCTCTTGTCCTTCGGTTATAACTCAAAAGAATATATTATATTTTTATTTATAGGTGAATTTTGTATTTATTTATATTACATAATTTTAATAAATTGCCTTTTTGTTTTCAGAGATAATCCAGCCGAGCGACTTGGCTATCAGAAGGGAGGAATTAGCGAAATCCAAAAGCACAAGTGAGTAGAATTTTTAAAATTCATACTTTATCGAAATCAAATGCATTTAGATCAAAATTAAAAAGAAAACATTTATCGTTTTATGCGAATGCCAGGATTATAGCAAAGGTATTTGGGTAACAAAATTCTACAAACGTTTTGTATTAATTATATTTCTAGATATAGATATGAATAAATTCTTTTTATTAAAATTACTTGTTCTATTCCTTAGATGGTTTGATGGTTTCAACTGGGAAGGTCTGAGAGCAAGAACTCTCGAACCGCCAATTATGCCTCGAGTTCAAAATCCTACTGATACGGCAAACTTTGACGAATATCCACCAGATTCTGACCCACCTCCTCCAGATGACGTGTCAGGCTGGGATAACGACTTCTAACACATCCGAAACGGCCATTCGGCACTCTTTTATGACACATTCGTTGTATCCTCTGACCGGCCGAATGGTCTGCAATTCCCTCCACGGAATCTCTCGTCTCGATACTTTTCCCAACTGTAACGAGAAGAGGTGGAAATCCTCGATCGAGACTCTTCCTGTATTCGAAAGAGATGGAAAGTTGCAATTAAATTGCTCCTTCCTTAACACATGAAAATCCCGAGAGGCAAAGAATCTTACTTGAAAAATATGAAGATTGTTATAAATGTGAATCTGAACGTTTGTTACTTGTATAATAATACGCTTTAAGCATCTTTGCCCTTCGGTTCTTTTCACGGTCTTCCAACATTTCTAGGAAATATTTGAATTGTGACTTATTGAATCGATGCTTTAGACATTATAGACAATATATTTTAAATTATTTTTAAGACATAGGTATTAGCAAAAATGAATCAAGCAAAATACATACGAATTTGTATTCGTACATAACTTTTCTATTTCTGAGGCATCGATTTGATTCGATTACATCGTGAATTTTTACACTAAACATAGGTAATGCATATCTAAGATGTGAAACCTATATATTTTAAATCAAGAACAAGGACCGGGCTTGTGATAAAAATTGTGGCCTTCGAGACTCGCGACTGCGCGAAAATATTTCGAAGGCGGTGCAGCACAGAGAGTATTGAAAGATTGCAAATTTTGACTGTGCTCAGGTCGCTTTTTAATCGGTTTTAACTTTGTGCTGCGAAACGTCCGTCACGAAAGTTTCTGAAAGGTAGAATCTAAAATAATGCGAAATACCTTAGAACTTTGTATTTTTTTATGAAATACGTAGAAAGGAAATTAGACTCGGTATTTTTGGGTAAAATGCGATTAAGGGAGGAAATTAGGCCTTTTGTAGAGGTTTAAGAAGCCACATGCCAGTGGGCTAAGTGCCATTATTATGTATAAAAAATATCATGGTTGACGGACAAATACGCAAGAAAGAATGCAAGCTCAAATTGAAAGTTTCTCTTGCCGCACTGTACCTCGAACGACTGCGGTCTCGACCGATCGCCGTTAAATTTTATTCTCATGCGCAGATTCGCCGAGCTAATTGTTGTTTTATTCGTTTTATAGTTTATTGTCATAATTCTATTTTAATTATATTGAGGCTTCAAGCCATGTAAATAAATTCTATACATATTATACAGATATGAAACATATGATGTATATCTATATTAAATAAAGTTTTATTAATGCGAAAGAAAATTACATCCTATTATTTTAGGTAGGTAGGTACCTACAAAAAGATTTTTTCTAGCATAGTAACCAATCAGATGCCGAGTGCGACGCATGCGCAGTTGAGTATGAGTCATACGGTTTGCGCACGAAGAAAAGAAGAAGAAGAAGAAGAAGACGACATACACTCGAACTCCACTAATCGCAATTCGCAACCCCCATAATTGCATTACCTCCGAGATTACCTCTAAAATATTAGGATATTTACCTCCTATATTTCAGTAGCAGCAGAGTAGCAGACCCAAAGCAGACCTCTCAATTTGCTTCTTACTCAACTGCACATGCGTTAAGCTCTTGGCATCTGATTGGTTTCTATTGGCGCTCAGTTTAAAATTCTAAAACGTAATACACAATGCGCATGTGCGTACGTACTTCAGCATACCTACCTAGATGGTGTTGACTGTTGATGCTGGTTGATGTCGTGCGGTGGCCGGGGACGCCAGGGGACGTGAGGCGACGCGCTACTACTGTTTTTGCTTTCAATTTGTAGTAAAATATTCATTTAATTCAGTTTCTTTATCAATTTTCTTTCGCCAATTTAAACATAAAGTAGAATTAAATTTTTGTTGTCTGAATTAAAAGACAAAGGGCTTCAGGTCGCGGCCATCCACAGAATTTCCTCCGAGTACAGCTGACAAATTAAGGTTAGTTATTGTGGTTCTTGTCGTAAACATCTTTTAGAAACTTTTTTACTTCCCTGCAGCTTCTTTTAACCCCCCCATAAGATAAAAAAATGTCTTTAAAAACATAGTTTCCCTGGATTCCAGTTGCAAGTATAGCTTGAAATTATTTATTCCATTTTGTAAAATTAGGTGATTCTTTGGACGTTTTGAGATTTTATGTTTTGTACATCGCCTTGGAAATTTTATATCTATAAAAAATAGAATTCTGAGATTCTGATATTATTTTAAGGATGGAAATATTCATGGCAGTGTATAATAATACATTTTTCTTGACCCTTGATACTTTACAACATTAAAATCAGGGATCTAAAATTTTGCATACTCACGTGGCCTTGAAAAAAAAAGTAAAAAAAAACTGTTTTACATTGCCGTAAGAGACTAGAGCAAAGGAAGACACTTTTTTAGTGTGAGTAAATTAGGCAATAATTAACTTTAGCAGTTCCTTTTCAATTTACATGTACTCCTAAATTCCAATATTTTAATGTATTAAATTGTAGTTGTGATCTAGAATAGCACTATTTTTTTTTTGTAAATTTTTCATTTTAATTACTTGCAATTAAATAATGCAATTTTTCACATCTCCGCACTTTATTTGATTCGCATGGTTTAAAATAAGAATTTTTTGCATATTCTGTCAAATCAGCCTTGAATGCTATTCTGTGAAGCCTGTAATATGAGCGTATGTAATCTTATCGCATATCTATTTTTAGTCCCAACACTAAAATTGCCACTCATCAAATCTTGAAGCTCTGAATCAATAAAATCCCCTTCTTTCATTTTTCTCACTATTCAATGGGATATTAATTAATAACCAATCGACGACTAATAAAATTATTCAATATTCATATACAGGTCCACCTGGAATCGGAATTTGAGAAATAAATAACTTTTCTAATAAAACTTTATTTTTCAGAAAATGTCTAACGGAGTGGGTAGAGGGCGAGGAGTCCTGTTGGAAAAACTGTTGCGAAAGAAAGAAGAAGAGGCTGCAGAAGCCAGACGGGCGGAACAAGATAGACCAAGTCCTCTACTAAGTTTTGGTCGTGGCCGAGGATTATTATCGACCGCTCCTCTTTCCTCGCCAGCAGAATCTACTCCGGCATTAACGCCAGCTGCAGGTCTGGGGCGGGCTAGTTTGTTACAATTTATTCAAAAAGAAACTAGTTCAGCAGCGGCTTCTACAGCACCTTCTGTTGGTCGAGGCAGAGCTTCGCTTTTGTCTGAACTTTCACGACGGTACTTCATCAATTTTCTCAAAAATGAAATGTATGCAAAACCTAATGCTTTAGTTTCAGTTTAAAAATCATTTTTGTGTTTTAGTTCGACTACAAGTACTACTACAACATCGTCGGGATCAATCCCGAGGACATCAGGTTCAGTTGATGTTGGTGGTGTGACTGGTCCTCTCTCAAAAATAAGTCTAGAGGATAGTAAATCTTCTGTAGAGTCTGAAGTGATTTCGCGTCAAGGAGAAGCTGGTAAACCGTAAGTTTAAACTCCTTATATTATTTTTTTAACAATTGTATCTTTGTGATTGTTTCTTATTGTTAATTTCAGAATCCAATAAGTAAAAATATTAAATACTTTTAATTTTCAGAATCGAGCTCACCGCTAATTACATAAACTTAAGCATTACGCCTGGTATGGGGTTAAACGTTTATGAAGTCCGATTTTCTCCGGACATAGATTCGCGTCCTCTACGAAGAAAACTTTTAAACCAACATGTCGAGTTTCTTGGCAAGACAAGAAATTTTGACGGCTCATTGTTATATTTGCCCAGAAGACTCGAAAAAGACGTAATTCTATAACTTTTGGCTATCATCGTATTAAAAAATCACGTCTAACTCAATATTAAGTTAATTTTTTTTATCTTTTTAGCGCATCACATTGGTATCTGAACATCCAGCCGATGCGTCAGAAATACAGCTTTTGCTCATTTTTAAGAAGACGCAAGCTATGCATGAGAATGTTACTTTCTTTAATATTCTAATCAATCGTGTAATGCGTGCTCTTGAATTGGTTAAAGTCGGTCGAAAAACATTTAATCCAGCCTGCGCTCATATTGTTAAACAACATCGTTTAGAAATTTGGCCAGGATATGTAACAGCGGTCAATGAGTATGAAGGGGGCTTAAAGCTCTGTATTGATTCGAGTCATAGGGTCATGCGAACAGAAACAGTTCGTGATTTAATGTAAGTCAATAATTAAATAATGCTTTTATCTAAGAGCTTATTTTTGTTTTGTTACATGTACTTTTTCAAACTTAAGAACTTTGATTAAACTTTGATTTTATTCTTTATACAGTCGAGACATCTATCAGAAGAATCCAAAGAACTTCAAGGATGCTGTTTGTCAAGAGGTTTTAGGTACTTCGGTACTTACGAGATATAACAATGAGACCTACCGAGTTGATGATATTGCCTGGGACAAGACTCCTGAATTTGAATTTGAGAGAAAGGGTATACCAATTTCGCTGATAGATTATTATAAGAATCAGTGGAATCTGACAATTATGGACCACAAGCAGCCGTTGTTGATCAATCGGGCAAAGGAGCGCACTTCTACAGGACAGGTATGTCTTTTTTTATTCTTTATTATTTTATTTTTATATTAATGAATCTTGCGTTAGAATAATAATTATCGAAATTAATTTTAAAGACCCAAGAGAGAATGCTTCTCCTAGTCCCGGAATTCTGCTACTTAACCGGAATTTCTGATGCAATGCGTAGCGATTTCCGCATCATGAAAGACATTCATGGAATCACAAGTTTAAACCCTACCGGACGAAGAGACGTGATTCGGACTTTTATTAAGAAAGTTAAAGAAACGGAAGTTACAAGGGACCTTTTGGCAGGTTGGGGATTACGTTTGGAAGACGATACAATAAAGCTCAGGGGAAGAGCTTTGGACCCCGAAACGTTAATTTTTGGGCAAAACAAAACATTGTCAGCTGGACACAAAGCTTCTTGGCCCGCTGCTACTAGATCGCCAGTTTTGCGAACTGTTAGTATTTAATAGTTTATTCTTCTATTTAAAATACATAATATTTTTAATAACGTTGTTTTCTTGTAATATTAATACTGTTATTATTATTGTAAACATTATATTTTTCTCTTTTCCAGCCTCATTTGAATTCGTGGGTCCTTCTCTTCGACAAGAAAGACCAACGTAGGTGTGTGGAGTTTGTTCAAATATTAAAGCACGTTGGGAATGAAGTCAAAATGAATGTCGGAGAGCCTAAAATGATCGCACTGCCAAATGATAGGACTGAAAGTTTCTTAACCCGCCTTCGTGAGATTATTAGGTCCCACATTGACATGGTTGTGATGGTGTTCCCATCTATTCGACAAGACAGATATTCAACAATTAAAAAGTAAGATTTTATATCTATGTCATTATCTTACAGACTATCAAACATTAAATTGAAACTATTTTATGATCTAACACAATTTACTTACTTGCAGGCTTTGCTGTGTAGAAATGCCGATTCCATCTCAGGTGATTCTATCAAAAACAATCGGAATGGATCCGAAAAAAACCAAGAGTGCAGTCGAGAAAATTGCTCTGCAAATGAACTGCAAACTTGGTGGAGCACTTTGGGCCTTGAAAGTTCCATTCGTAAGTATTTTAAAAATTTTTTACCTGTTTTTAAAGTTTAAAATAATTGTTTAGCTCTACACAGTAGTTCAAAGTCTGGTATTAATTATTGTGTACTCCTTTATTTGTTTACAATTAGGATAAGTTTATGATTTGCGGAGTCGATGTTTACCATGCTGGGGCAGGAAAAGTAACTCACGGAAGCGTCGCTGCATTCGTTGCCAGCATGGACAAAGGTATGACTTCTTGGTACTCAAAAATTTGCATCCAAGCTCGCAACCAGGAGTTAGTCGATCTCCTGAAAATATGTTTGATTTCCGCCATCAAAGCTTACCAACAGGTATTAAAAAAAAATTTAATATGGTTCTTAACTTAGGTTTGATAAATTTTATTTATAGTTTTGATTTTTATTGTTTTAGAAAAATGGATTCTTCCCAGATAGAATTTTCCTCTACCGTGATGGTGTAGGCGATGGACAGTTGGATACAGTTTCCAACTATGAAGTAAAGCAGTTGATATCTGCTTTTTCAATGGTCGAGGAGCATTATTGTCCCAAACTAGTAATTGTTATTGTCCAAAAGCGGATAAACACAAGGATTTTAGCTGTTAATGTAAGTAGTAAACTCAAAACTAGAAATATTTATTGAAGAGTGTTATTAAATTGGTATTAATCAATTTTAGCGTCGTGAACTCGATAATCCGCCACCAGGAACCATTGTGGACAGCGACATCACACGAAGAAAGTTCTATGACTTCTTCCTGGTTTCTCAGAACGTTGGCAGAGGGACAGTCTCGCCAACTCATTACATCGTAATCCATGATAATTCTAATATGAAAACGGATCACTTGCAGCGATTGACATATAAATTGTGTCACCTTTACTACAATTGGTGCGGCACAGTAAGGGTGCCAGCACCTTGTATGTACGCCCACAAATTAGCGTATCTCGTGGGCCAAAGTCTCCAAATGGAGCCAAACGAAGCTCTTGCCCATAATTTGTATTATCTCTAATAGATTTAAAGAAGATACTTCTTTAATAAAGAGCCAGAAAAGGATTCATGACAGAAATTTCGCTTAGAAGCGAAAAAAAGGCAAGATTTGATGAACGAAAAGCTTTCCATGAAAAACCAAAGACTGTAGAAATTAATCTATAACGACAGTATTAATTTAACAGAAAAAGTGGTAACTATTTCTTTTTCTTGCATCTTTGTTATTTATTTCCTTCAGTTGAAAAGTCTTCCCTCAATGTGAATTACAAATTTTAGGCTCTTTTTTTTTTATTGATCTTCCCTTTGCTGACAGTCGATTAAAATCCAAATTATTTTTTATTCCGTTATTCAGGGTAAACTTAAAATATAGTAGTTAGATAGTTATAAAGAATGTTTAAGCTGACGTAATTTTATAAGATAAATATGTACTGAAAATTACAAAAAAAAAATGTTTTCATAAAGTTTATTGTAACCGTTTATTCAAACTGATAAAGAAACTGTTTCATTTCTCGTAATTTGAATTTCTTCAATTAAAACGTAATTTGTTTCGTTAAATTTGGATTGTTCTATAATTAACTTTGTTCATTTTTAACTGTTAGCTTTTCTGCATAAAATTTACAAAAAACATGTACATATTTATTATGTCTATTATAATGTTTATTAGGTATAGTATTATAGCGGTTAGTTTAATGACTTTCAGGGACGGTTCTAGATGAAATTTTTTTTTGAAGGGGAGGTTCGAACGTAAAATTTACAATATATTTCTCACTCCTCACAATTTATGTTCAAAATTTGTCTGAAGGAGTGTGATATTTCGTGGGGTGTTTGGACCCCCAGGGCACCCCCCCTGGATCCGTCCCTGATGCAGGATATAAATTTTAAAATTTTGACGAGTTGATATTTCAAAAGTTTAATTCGGAATTAAGTTTTATGCATTAAAGATTAGAGAAGCCCGACGAATGTTCACAAAAATAACATATTGAATTGTTTTTATTCTTCAAATCTAAGGACATTGGTCACTTATCATACGCAATACTATTTTTTAAAAGTAAAACTTGAAAACAAAACCCCGAGTAATCTGAATTTTCTCATATTGTATTTACCACATGCTCTTCAGAATACCTCTTATCTTTTGAAAATTTTGAGACTGGCTAGTGTGCAGATTATTGATCAAAAATCTATGTATGTGTGGGCCTTAGTTTAAAGTAATTGTAGATGTATACTAGTGTTATAGTCAAAATTTTGTATTTTTATATAAAACAAAGTACATGTTTTATACCTGAATATCGAGTTTTAAATAAACATGTAAAATTAAATAGATTTTTTAAATCGAAGTACTTAAAGTGCTTTACGTAAAAACCCGTAAAAATCTATAAACAACATTTTGGAATTAAAATGTATAAATAATAGATGCAATTAACATATTAATTTCTGACTTTATCGAAATTGATTATCATAACAAAATGTTTACCCGCGAACAAAGGCTGCCTTGACTTCAAATCTCGCGCCAACCGATAGCCAATCAACTTTAAGTAATGAATCTTCGCGCTTGCGCAATACTTCCCCCACGCGACGGATTCTTAACCTCAAAAAGTTTTTGACAACACGATCAACTCTCAGTGCACCCGCCGAAGCAAAATTAAAGTGATTATAATAAATATAATTCGAGATTATAAAACTGCCAATGAAAAATGATCCTCTGGGAAAGAATTCGTAATTATTGTACGTGGAATGGCGGTGCTAAACAAATTTCCGTTGATGCCGTGATACCGCTTTTTGCGGTTCCCATTTTGGCAGCTATCGCCGCACAAAACCTTCTTTGCACCGTCCTAATTTTCGTGATAACTCCTCTCCTCATTTACTATCTCCACAACAATTTCCTACGATTTTTATTGCGGACAAAATTTTTTTTTATGTGGACAATTACAAGTGTGCTTATGTTGATGGTCGTCTTCGAATCTATTGTTGTGCCATTGCTCGAGATTCTGCCAGAGGAGAATTTAGTTTTTATAATTTGTGTTGTCGGTGGCTTGTACTGTGGATACAAAACGAGGATTTTGTCTGATCAAATTATTCAAGAAGGAAATCATGTCCAGGGTCTGGAACTCGGGGAAGGAAGTGGAGAACTTTGTTCTAACTGTAGAAGACGAGCTCCACCAAAAGCGTTTCATTGCCGTGTTTGCCAAACATGCATCCTTGGAAGAGAATATCATTGCAAATGGTAATTTTTAATCCCTAATTTCATCTTTATACTTTTATACTTTGCTTTTGTTATTTCAGAAGGTAAGTTATTGTGTGACTCTAAAATGATTTTTGGAATATGACTGACAAGTTCTGAACGTTTTCCAGGTTGGATTGCTGCATAGGTTCCAGTAATTTACGCTGGTATCTGGCTTGCCTACTTTTCTCAGCAATTGCTTTTATATATGGTTCCAATTTAACGATGACTACTGTTTGTCATCCCTTTATACTGATTGGAACTGTTCTTCTACCAGATGACTGTAGTGATGTCTATCACGAAATAGAGTAAGTCTAATAGATTATTATTTTCAAGTGCTATATGCATTTTTATCCTTAGTTGGCTGACTATTGGTATCGTTATCCTATCAGGAAAATTTCTTTTCCTCTAAAATTTACCTGGCGAATAAATTGCTGATTTTTAAAAGAAATCGGTATATTTCCTGGTTTTTAAATTTGGAATAACTCTGATTCTAGTATTGCATTCTGCTTCGTTTCTGCAGTCTACAGTCTACTTGTTGGTCTAGTCATAACAGTTTATCTTGTCTACCACATCTGGTTTATTTACCAGGGGACGACGTTTAATGAACGACGCAACCTTGGAATGGAAAGTCATTGCGACGACGGTATGCTAAAGAGTGTGTCTCGACTCTTTTGTTGCAAAACGTAGGTATCAATTTTAGCTTAAGATCCTAAAAAATCTCATCGGTCTATCATGAGTATCATGCTTACTACGTCTTGCGTGATTCTGGATTTACGAAAGACAAAACGCAAATAAAAATTAAGGTATATCAAACCACAAAAGGCAGAAATTAAAATTAGGTCTCAAATATTCTGAAACTTTCTACATTTTCATAAGTAAATACATGAAAAATCATTAAATTTATAAGTTTCATGTCAACATTTTGATCGGAATGAGACATTGAATACTGTTGGGATTTTACGATTGATTTTTAAATCCCATGGATTTAGTCGAAGTATTTTGTATTTAATAAGCCGATATTTTATTCACCTTTTAATGAAGCACTTTGACTGTATGCGACTCTTTTGTTAATTTGATGTTACTTAGAAGGAATTTAATTTCATCTTTTTGAGGTGAAGTCCAGTCTGGAAAAAGGCCAAAAGCTAAAATCTGTGTTATTTAGAGACAGTAATTTTTGGTGATAGAATCAATAGAAGCAGTTATGGTAGAAGAGAACGTTTATAAAATCGCTAGTGCTAAGTTCATTTCTTTAGTAATTTATTCTTTTAGTAATTTATTTTCGAAGATTTTCATAGTGGCATTAGGATTTTCACGCGCATTTCATTGTGCAAAGAGCGTATTATTCGTTTATTTTCTTATTATGTTTTCGTTTTTATTTTACTTTCTGTTTTGTAGTTTTAATAGGCTAGGGATTTTTTGCCACAGCCTGGAAAAATGGACTTCTTTTCAGATTTATTTTTTAATTACATTAGTTTTAACTTTACACGAAATAATATTCGTATAATTATATAAAAATTATATGACTTCTGCAAAAAAGATACGTTGCGAAACATATCGTTTAGATTCAAACAGTATTTTACGAGTACGACAAAGAGAGAAAGATATTGTGATTCTGAGAAAGTGAAATAGGAAATTATTATTTAAAAATATTTGCTAATTATAATTTATCGGGGTCAACTATAGGATTATCAAGTTTTCTATGGGTGATTTAGAAAGGATAATAACTTTTTTTATAATAATTCAAGTTAATTCTACTAATCAATTGTTTCTTTATAATCTTGAAACTGTTTTACGCTTCTTATCCAATTTTTTGATATTAATCGTCATTACAACGAAAATATTGATTTTGTTCAAAGCAAGTGCAATTCTGTTATATTTAGTAATTTCATATTCGAGAGCAGTGATAAATGTACATGTTTTACACATAAAGTCATACATATTTCTTAGTTTTATTATTGATCTTAGAATTGAATACTCATCAGCGATTCATAACATATCACAATAGAGTATGTTTAACAATGTCAATAAATAGCCGTAATCGTTTGACTTGTACTTCAAATAATATTATATAGTTACTTGGAGAGTCAATCGCTCAGTTTAGGTGCAGAAAAAAACAGAATATGTATTTTCAGTGATGTCAATCTTTTAATATTATTTCCCTTAATGTGTATATCAGTACGTACATTTCATTATAATAACTGTGATAAAGTGGTCATTGTGTATGATCTATGCAATAAAGTGTACTAATTAATTGGTAAAATCGTTTATTGCACTTCCAAGAACTTAAATTAACTTAAGAAATTATATGAATTTGATTTTAAAAATAATTACTTGAAATTCAAAAATAAAATTATAAAATCAATCATCAATTGCAACACCCCTTTGGCTCGGATTAAAATCTGGAATAACCCTTTGGACCAATTCTCTCCACTCTTTTTTCTGCTTTTCACTCTCTTTGACTTTCTCTGCAATTTCCGGAAACCTCCTCCATAAATTAAAAAATCTCATCTTCAATCCCCATTCATAATGATCCCTAGCAATCACTTCCTTCTTCTCTTCAAGAGCTTTGCTTTTGAAAGTTCTTAACCACCAGATTTTCCAAAATTTCGCTTCAATTTTCATGTCATGAAAATCAATAGCAACGTGATACTTCTGTCTTTCTTCAGAAGTGTATTTTCTCCAGTCTGAAAACGTAGACCAAAGCAAATTCCTTTCGTATATGGAAGTTGCCAATTCTTCCTTAATTTTATTTTGTTCATCGATCTCAGATTTCCAAGCATTAAAGGTTTTTCTAAGAAGGACTTCATTGTAGTGATTCCCTGATTGTTCAGTGTATTTATATTTTTGATTCAAGAGAGACACGAGAGGTTCGAAAATATATCGACGAAGAAGAAGACGATTATAAAATTGATCTGCTTTTTCGTTTAGAAATTTAATCCTTTCGATTTCACGAATCCGCTTTTCTTCTCGTTCTTCCCGAAGTCTTTTTGCCTCCCGTTGAGCCTGAAAATTTTGGAAATATATTTTAAAATATATATTTATATAATATAAGATATACTTATTCAATATTCAAAACGATTAGATACCGTACTTCTCGTTGTAAACGTTTTCTCTCCAACTCTTCCTTTTTTCTGGTTTCTTCTTCCTTTCTTTTATCATCTTCAAGCTTTTTTAATCGAGCTTCTTCAGACCTTCTGACTCTCTCCCTTCTAGCCTCAGCCCTTGCTTCCATTCTTATAAGAAAATCCGGTGTGTTTGGTACTCGTAATGGTTCCAAAGATTCGTCTCTTTTAAAAAAAGAGTGTTTTAAATTTAAAAATTGGTCAGTTTGGCAAACCTCTATTAATAAAATTGATGCAACTTAAAAAAGTATAAAATACCTGACACCATTTTCTCTCATAAGATACATCAAGGACCTCCGGGTGCTTCGACCACAGTGAGCTAAAGCACCTCTAGCAGCATCAATAGTGTCTTTATTCGCTCTTTTCACATTCCTCTCGATTTCCTTTAATCTCATTTCTTCAATAATTCTATTTTGCTCCGCTAATTTAAATCTTTGCTCTTGTATAATTTTCCTCTGAACCTGCAATCTCGTCTGTGAATTTAATTTGCATCTTCCATGAAGAAAATGTATGCCTGCATTTTTTGATGGTAAAGAATTGTCAATTACTTCATCCGGAGCACTTTGACAACGCTGACTTGGTTCACATTTCGTAATTGTTGAACAATTATTTGCTGATTTTTTAAGCCTTGACAATTCTTTTTGTTTCTCAGCAATTGCGTTAATGAAAAGCTCGATTTTCCTTTCATTTGACATTTCTCGGTCTTCCTTTTTCTTCTTTTCTAACGCCTTCACATTTGAAACTCGATTTCTCCAGGCGTCAAAACATCTTTTTGGATAATTGATAGTTTATTTTAATTTCTGAATTTTTAATTTCAATTTGTGAATTTTAAAATTATTTAAAGCCGTTTTATACCTTCTTAGTCTTCTTTTCGCCATTTTTTCTTGAACTTTCGTTTTTAACTCCCGAAGACGTCGATTTTCCTCTGCATTTATTTTAAATGCTTCAAAATATCTGCGCAAAGTCTCTAAAATTTCTTCCCTCGTTTCTACAACTGGCTTGTCTTTAATTATGACCTTAATATTACCACTGAAGATATTTTCCTCGTTGATTTCTTCCACATAGACATCATCCGAGTCTGAGTCCTTTTCCAAATTTTGAATCTCTCTTTCTTTCTTGAGTTCTCTTTAGATAAAAATTAATTTATTATTTTACAATCTTACGTAATAAAAATCTTCTTGTTAAAAAATATTACATTATTACCCAGTTTTTTTTACAATTTCAGTTGGGTTCCCAACACAACTGATCATCGTAGATCGCCAAAAATTCTCGTCATCCGAATCTGCAATCAATTTTTTGCTGCAAATGTAAGATTTACATAATTTCGAACTTCGACGTATGCGCTTTTTAAATTTTTTCGAGTCTTTCTCAAGGAGACTTTGAAATAAGACTTTAGGTTCTTCATTCATCGAAAATCTATAATTAAATAAAACGAATTAATTTTATTAATTTACCTTTACCAATTTCTTTGAAAAACATGTGGCGTAGAGAAATGATTTAAAATTAAATTTCTAAATTTTTTTATTAAAAATTTAAAACCAGTTAATTTACGTATTTTGAGGAGCTTCTAGTTTACAAGTTTGTTGACTAAGCATTAGAGTTTAGAATCGATCGATTAAAGGGTATAGAATCTAGTTGTCTATTTAGTAACACTTTCTATAGTTAATAATATAGCTACAGTACATATTAGACAGGTAATTACCTCTTCTTATCTAATTGAGGAATTTCCTCTCCAAATATTGAGAGCTTTAAATTAAAAATCGAATTTCTATCCCCAAGATCCAATTTTTTTTCAAAAGGTAGTGGCATTTCTGTTTCCGGAATTCGAAAAATAGGCACTTGCATTGTCCTACCCATTACAGTTTCTGTTTCTTCAAAAAGAACAGTTTTCGTCGACGTCATTTTCAAAAATTATCTCGTTTGATTGATGATATCAATTTTAAAAAGAAAAAATTTTTTACGCCTACCCAAGACGAATAAATTCAAGGGAAACTTTGTTTACGTGTCTCTTACTGTCGTTAAGGGGCATGGTGCCCTATACAATTACAAATTTATACCTACACGAATACAAAGAGACATTTTCATCGCAGGTGTTGTCCCTTCACACGAATTAACTAACCGGGTCTGTCTATCGATTCCAGATAAAAAAAATGCCAAACGCTTCCATTTGTGTCTGCTTAGCATTTTTGAAAAAAAGAAAGAAAAGATTTAGTTTGAAAGCTTAAAAAAAATCCAGGGTATCTAGCGGACATTCAGGACCGGGAATTTTTAGTATTTTATCGAAAAATCGACTTCCTTCTATTTTATATTCTTTTGATTCTATTTATAATTTATCCAATTTTTATTTATTTTTTTTAAACCACAAAAAATTGCTTAAACACTAGACACCCTAAATTAGATAAGAATGAAAGACTGTGCATATTTTTATTTATAAAATATATTTCTAAATTTTTCTTAAACATACATTCGAAAAGAATTAAAAAATTCATTTTGATATTTGTGTGTCATTTATAGTATTATAAAAATGTTAATAAAACTTCAAGAAAAGCGTTGGACTGAAAAAAGTGGCTAACAAGCAAATTATTATGTTACATAACATGTTTTACATCCAGAAAACAGTTTATTTGAATTGAAAAATTTTTTTTTGATTCAAAGAAATTTCGTTTAATATGAAGAAAAATATTTGTTTAATTAAAGAAAATTTCTTTGAATCAAAAAGCTTTTTTTAATTCAAATACATTTTTTCTTTGACCGTATATCAAAGAAATATTCCTTTGATTCGAAGAAACTGTTTTCTGGGTGTAGATTACATTCTCCTTCGAATATGTTTGTAATTTAATTACGAACATAATTGTTGATTCTGGTTTCCAAGGAAAGCCAATAACCACCTTCGGCCGTGATAGCAAAAGTCTTCTTGCTTATTTCTAATGGAACATTTGTTTTAGACGACACTTTCAGATTACATCTAGCCAGCAAGTGGAAGAGCATAGTCTTCGTTTCCAGAATCGCAAACCTACTCCCGATGCATTGTCTGGGTCCAATGCCAAACGTTAAAAATGTTGTTGACTTGATGTCAGCGTTACCATCATTTAAAAAGCGACTAGGATCAAATTTCTCAGGATCTTCAAAATAATCAGAATCATACTGAACAGCGTAAGCAGGAATCCAAACAATCATCCCAGGCTCCACTACAAACGGTCTTCCTCCGAGAAGGGCCGGCGGAAGTTCAAATCTCTTTGAACAGACTCTATCCAACATTGGAACGGAAGGATACTTTCTGAGGGTTTCGTTTAAAACTGCATCCAGGTATTCTATTCCATTTATTGCTTCATATGAAGGATCTCCATTTGTATCACGTAAAACTGTATCAATTTCTTCTTGTAGCTTAGCCTGAATTTCAGGATGAATAGCAAGTTCATAAGCAATAAAGGACATGTTAGTCGAGGTCGTGTCAAATCCACCAAAGAAGAATATAAAAGCCTGCGCTGTCATCTCCTCAGTCGTGAGTTCAACTTTGCTTTTTTTATTCTCTCTATTTTCCATCATGAGTTGTAACATATCCGGTCTTGATATTCCTTTTTCATCTCTCGTAGCTATCGTGGTTTCGATGATATTTGAGAAGAATCGAGCAATTCGAGGATGGATAAGTCGGATGTTGAAGAGCCTCACAAACCAGAAAAAATCTCGCATGAAGAATACTTTCAAGGTCAACTTCTCAAGGTCCGTAGCTTCCCTACCCATCAAATAGAATTCATTGTTTGGGTCTTTCATGGAGTCGATGCTGAGTCCAAAAGCACAAGTAGCAATGACATCATTTGTGTACCTCGTGAAAACATCCTTCATATTTCGATTTTTATTGTTTTGCGAATCTTTAGCCAAGAATTCTGTGAAGTCAATCGCACACTGAGAGATAAGCTTAAACATTGTCTTCATCTTGGCGGAGGTGAAAGCTGGACTCAATAAACTTCTGACATTGTGCCAGCGTTCACCTTTTAAGGAAAACAAGTTTCTTGCAAATAGTGGATCCCACTCATCCTTAACGAAGGATCGATGATCTGGAAAGCTTTCGAAATTCTTCACTCCTATGGCTTTGATTAATTCAAGGTCACGTAGCACAATTACTGGGTTCATGAAGTCATATAGGCCAAAGTACTTTGCGTTTGGATAACTGTCGTACATTTTTTTCACCAACTTTGCCATGTTTATTCTGCGAAATAAACATGGTGCTAGGTTGCCGAATATAGGTAAAGGCGAATAGTGAGGAATTCCAGCATTTTCGAAGATTCTCAGTTTTTTCTGCAGACTGCAAAATAGATAAATACCAACGCCACCGGTTAAAGTGGCCAAAATCAAAGTCCACACGTTTAAAAGCATGATAGGATGATGAAATACATTGATAACAATTGTTAAACGCACGGGTTCTAAAATTCGACTGAAGTTTATCCTGTCTTTTTCGTAGCTCACACAACCACCACTTTTTAATATATCCTCTCCCTTCTCTTCTTAATTTCAGTTCGCATTTTCCCCCATGCTGCCAACTGCAGTGGGACTTCGGCCTTGGAGTCCCACTATAGTCCACTTCTTATACACAGACACACACACATATATATATATATATATAAATTATATAATAAAAATTATTATTAGCAAAATAGAAATATTAAAGTATTAAATATTGAATATTTTGGTGGAAAATGATTGTACAGTTTTCTATTTTGCTAATAATAATTTCGTGAGTAGAAACTTTGATATTAAATCGATTCAATTAGATTGTCAACCTCCCTCATCTCTGATAATTTAAATACATAATATCTGACTCAGACCAGTATTTTTAAATGTAGAGCAACAATGCTTATTATAGACAATATGTAAGAAGAAGATTAAAATAGATTAAAGCGTATAATGTTGACGGTTTCTGTGTGATTGTACTAATGTAGAAAAATACCATTTTAAGTGCCATGACTTTGTACAAATCGGAATATGTACTTATTAGCAAGCATTAGTGAAAGATAATTCTTTTATAAATGTTTGTTCACTAATTAAATGGATTAATTATTCTTCATTAATCAATTTTGAAAATTTAATTAATTTCATTTAAAATTGTAAATTCATGCAAATCTATTATAGATTCAAGTTGTATCATATTTGTAATGGAAGATTAATCACCTAATTCATAATATGCTGAAAATACGTTTGTTCAAAACCGTTGTCTCATGCACTGATAAAAAAAAGTATTTATGTAAATTAACGAAATTTTTCCTGTTTCATTTGTCATTCTTACAAGTCAAGGAAACAATTTATCTTTATACTCTGTTATAGTACAGCAACTGTGATTGCAAATCAATTTGAATTTTTAACCCAATCAAACAGTTTATTTCCGATCTCTTCCGAAGGAAGTTTTCAATCCGAATCAATCCGAGACTCATTCAAAATCGATCTGAAATTGTAATTCGAATTCATTCAAATGAATCCGAAAATTTTTAATTTATTCATAATAAATTTCAATCCAAAACTTTCACCGGGATTGTTAATTAATTATTGGGCTGAAAGATACATTTAATTAATTGAAATATTATCATAGTATCGCTTTGCAATCATTAAAAATTCGGCTTCAAATTTCATAATTTATATAAGATGCTTTCTTTTTCCTCTTGTGAGATTTTAATCATGGAACAAATAATCAATTAAATTTGTCATCTGTACAAAAGTACAATCATGTACAAAGTTTCAATCAATTTCAGAAAAATATAAGAAGTACAAGAAGAGATACAAATTGCTCTATATTATTATGACATCTGGATAGATGATTGCCTTGATTGCTTTTTCAGTTGAAATTCTTGGACATCGTTGTTCAAAGTATATAATGAATCTGTACATATTCTACAGTTCGATAATAATCATAATAATGATTTCTTCATGTTACAAATGAAATAAAATTGTGTCAAGCTACTTATAGTTTTCTTCAATTTTCTCTTTTCCAAAATGTTGCTGGATTTCCTGGATTATCTATTTTTACGTGTATATTTCAAACTTGTCAAAATGATCATTTTGCGAAAAAGATACAGTGTAACAAGTGCTCACTCTGACTATCCACAAGTGTGGCAGCATAAAGCGGTCATTATTAGAATCTTGTGCTTGCCAAGAGGACATGAGTTGTTCTTCCACTGACTTGAATTTGTGAACTTTATGGAACATACACATATATTCTGTAACCGAAGTGGTTTCTCCATGTGGTTGCCAGTTGCAGCGAGGACATTCAGTCGAGTGCAGTTTCAGCTTAATTGAATGATAATTATTAATTTTGTGCATTACTCGCGACAGAGAGAATTACTCGAATGAGACAGAATGTCAGAAAATCGTGTCTGCTAAACATTTTTTGTTCTTCTTACCTCTCAAATAGAAAATGTTTGCTTATTTTATGAATCGTGACTTTGGTGCATCAAAGAGTGATCTATAAGTGATTTTCAGTAATTCAAAAATACATTTCTTAACTAAATATCTGTCATGATATTACATAACATTATAAATAACATTATAGACTGATGCAAGGTCTTTTCTTCGGAGAAATAATTGAAAAAATAATAAACAATGAAATTTCTCATTCTATTGGCATAAAAAAATGACTCGATCAAAATATTTCCCTTTATTGATAATTTGGTTATTGATAATTAATATCGGAAGTCAAGCAGATTTCTCAGAGTCAAGTTTTCAAGAGATCGTTTACCCAACTGTGATATCTCGAGAGGAAGTTCGAAGAAGAAGATCAGTTCTTGATTCTGATGATTCGGATTCAATGTATATATCCATAAGTAATTGGACATTGAAGACAAAAGTAAATAATGGTTTGATTATTCCACCAGAATTAGCAATCGACTGGATTCACTCCAATAGATCGAAAAATCAGAAATCAAAATTATCAATAAACTGCGAAGCGAGGTGTGGAACTATTTTAGGTGGAATTGATTCTTTAGTCGTTTTAACTATTTGCGAGGGAGAATTTTATGGGATGCTGGTGGCTAAAGATCGAGATCTTTTTATTAGACCTCTTAAAGAAGGAAGACATCTTCTTTATGAAGATAGAAATCTTGGGCGATTAAAGAGGGACACGCAAGCTGATTCAAAGAACTTTTACAATTTGACTGGAGACACTTTTGATATAGAAAGTGATAACAAAGATCCTGTTAAAATTAAAGACCAAGAAAATTTGGAGGTAGAAGGTAAAAACCAAACAGAAGATTCTGAAGACATTGAATATTTCTTTGATAAAACTTGGGAATGGGATAAACTTCCGAGTGAGTTGTGTATTAAATTAAGAATTGTATTATGTTAATTAATTAGAATTAATTATGTAAAATATTATGAATTTTTTTTAGGGAGAAAAACTGTTCACAGAGTGTCTCCACCTCGATGGCTGGAACTTGGAATTGCAGCTGATTATTCCGTAGTTGGTTTTCACGGTACCCGTATCCAACACTATATTCTTTCCCTTCTCAATATTGTGAGTGTTAGTTTATGATAATTCATTTATAATTAGGAACTTATAATAATTAATTTCACAAAGCATGAGCTAATCTTTTTAATAAAAGATTAATTGATTTCGGGTTTGAATAAAAGTTTTGGACATAAATTTATTTTTAAAAAAATTTCGGAAATTTTTATTTCGAGAATTTAAAATTTCGATAAATTCACGTGATTCCAAAATTTAACGAGTTGGTCGACTAAATTCTCTGAAAATCTAACAGGTCAGTGCCATTTATAGTGATCCTTCTTTGGATTCTAACATGAAGCTTGTGATTGTGAGAATGATGTTATATACCAATAAAGATGAGACAATGGTAAGATTTATGTATTATTAATTGAGGGAGGAATTTGTTGAATTATTACATTTACATTTTTTAAATGATTTTTATTTTTTGATTAAATGGCTTGCAGATTCGTCATGGAAATGCTCGAAGATCATTGGAGAACGTTAATAAATGGCACCGAAAATTATTGTCATCTTCTGAAGAAGCGGATGATGTGGCTGTATGGTTGACAAGATTAGACATTGGAGGTCCTTCAGGATATGCCCCTGTATCCGGAGCTTGCGATCCTGCAAGATCCTGTGCCTTAAATCGGGATGAGGGATTAACGAGTGCCTTTATTATAGCTCATGAAGTTGCTCATATGTAAGTTGATTCCAAATTGTCTTGAATTATAGATTTTTCAATGACTTAATTTACTAATTTACTTTTAATGTACAAATTTCAATTTATTATTGTTTTTTTATTTTAAGCCTTGGACTAACACATGATGGTGATACGAATTCTGGAAATTCTTGTGGAGAGGAAGCCTCTCAAGGCAGTGTTATGGCACCCATAGTCGCTGCCACATTTCATCGATTTCATTGGTCGACATGCTCGAGAAAAGAATTTCATCGCAAAGCCAAGTAATATTCCCACAGATATTTTTTTGGAAATGATAATGATTCTAAATTTTTAAAATTCTAATTTTTAAAATATATTTGAAGACAATGGTCTTGTCTTTTAAATCGGCCAAAGGTGGAAAATGCAACACAGTTTAAAGAAGTTGTTCAGACAACTTTCACAATGGACGAACAATGCAGAATGGAATTTGGCGAAGGGTTGATATTTTTTATTTAATTTTGAAATTCGAATCTGCTCTCTTTGGATAAATATTTATTTCCTTTATTCATATATTTTTTTCTATTCATATAGTTATCAGTTGTGTAGAAGTTTTGATTTGTCGGAACCATGCTCTCATCTTTGGTGTGGTAAACCTAATGTTTCGAAAATTTGCAAAACGAAAAAGGGTCCACCTTTGGAAGGCACAGAATGTGGTGAAAACAAGGTAGTTATATTATAAGTATTTATCTGAATAATAATGACAGTAATAATAATAATCATAATCTTTGATTTGTGAAAATTTTGAAAAGTTTTAATAACACTATTATTGAAAATTTATTCGCATTTTTAATAATTTTCTGTCAGGGAAAATTGTCTAAAAGTCAGGCAAATGTCAGAAAAATTGAATCTTGTGGCCATCCTGGATAAGATTGGCATAATTTCTTCTTTTATTTTTACAGTGGTGCATCAACGGATTCTGTGAATTCGTGGACAGAAAAAAGTTTGACCTAAGTCCAATAATCTACAATGATAGAAATGGATCTTGGGGAAGTTGGAGTGATTGGGGAAAGTGCTCGACATCCTGTGGTATAGGAGTTCAGTTCAGAAGAAGAAAATGCGGAGGAAGTCATTGCAAAGGAGAAAATGAAGAATTCAGAGTTTGTCCACAGGAAGATTGCCTTGTAATATCTGACCTAAGATTGCAGCAGTGCTCTCAACTTGCGAGCTTAATAGGTTTCGAAGAAAAATTATTTGATTTCGATAACACGTGGCTCCCATATGAACCCGATGAAGAAGATTTGAAATGTCAACTGATTTGTAGAAGCAAAGAAACTGGTAGCATTTATTATAGCAAACTAAATCTGATTGATGGGACTCCTTGTTCCTATGGTCATAGTAATATTTGTGTTCAGGTAATTATATGTATTATGTATTTTCAAAATACCTTCTCACTTTCATTAATAGATATAAATAAATGATTTTTTATTCCGTAGGGTAAATGTTATCCCATGGGCTGTGATAAAGTCTTGAACTCTGAAAAAATCCAAGATTCTTGTGGAGTTTGCGGTGGAGACAATTCAACTTGTCAGAACATCACCAATAAGTTTCAGAGAAAGTTGCGAAGAAGTAATTATTATTAAGTTAATAAATAACTTTTATTTTATTTGCAGCTTGATTTTATTTCTTTTTGTAGCTGTGACACGATTGGCTGTAATACCATTGTTTGCCTACAACATCAGAGTGGATGTAACTATTTCTGAAGTATTCTCTCCTTACAATAATGATTTCACAATTATCATCAGGGGTGGCCGAAGACACAAAAACGAAATAACTCATTTTGATTTTCAAGGTAGAGGTCAACTTTTAATTGTTGAAGGAGCTGCTTTTAGGTCTCAAAAAATTAACGAAACCTACACAACGTGGGCTAGAGGTCCTATATCTTCCGAAATTGTGATATCTGTAAGTGAATCAATTATTATAAATATTTATTAAACACAAAACTATTTTTTTCTAACTTATAGCTTTTTTTTATTTCTACAGTTAGCTCTACCAGATTTCGCTATTAAGAAAGGAGTCTTCATTTCTGTATTTTCTCGATATGTTATCAATCGGAATTATCAACTAAAGAAAAGTAAATTCGTTTGGATATCTGGTGGTTGGGGGCCATGTTCATCTACTTGTGGCGGTGGAAATCGACACAAAACTTTAGCTTGTAAGGATGAAGAATCTGGAAAAATTGTTCATAGAAGAAAATGTTCCATTAGCTCGAAACCTGCTGCAGAAATCGAGAAATGCAACCCTTTTAGTTGTGACTTCAAGTGGATAACGGGTCCCTGGGAAGGATGCACTAGAACGTGCGGAAATAATGGATTTCAACAAAGGCAATTATATTGTGTGCATTCATCCTTTCAAAGAAGCCAAGTAACGAGAGAAAATGAGCTTCATGTTTACAGTATTATGCTCTCTCCAGACAAATGCAAATTGTACAAATCACCAGCTTCAGAACGAGAATGTAACAGAATACCTTGTCAAGGACAATGGGTCTATTCAGATTGGTCTCCCGTAAGAATATTTGTATATTTACGCTATCAGAAATATTTAATTAATCTAATTATAATAATTACTTTAGTGTTCCCAAACTTGTGGAATTGGAATTCAATCTCAAGTGGCACGCTGTGTTCCTTTAGAAGGTGAATCATCTTCATCTTGCAATGGAACATTTTTACCGGATAAAATGCGCTTGTGCAGAGGATCAGGTAAAAAAAATCCAAATTGTACCCATTATTGTCAAAAAGACAAGAGTCAATATTGCAGTCTTCGAAATCTTAGGAGGTATTGTCAAATTCCTGAATTCCGACGACGGTGTTGTCGTTCTTGCCAAGAAAGTAATAATTAAATTTTGTATTTAATTTCAGTATTTCAATTTTTTTTTAAATCACAAGTCTTCGAATAAAAGGATGTCAAGACTATAGCAGACTAGGTTTTATTTGTATCCGAAGTATACAATGCATAGTGACATCGTTAGTGCTAAAAAAAAAAAAAGAAATATGTTCGAGTAAACTGATACGACTCAGCTTTGTATTAAAACAATTAAGATAAAAAACGGAAAAAGAAATTCTTTCATCCATAAGACTGAAATCTATGGCCGTTCGATCGTACTATTTTTTTATAAATTACAAAAAAACTTAAAGAATTGCACGTCGATCGAAGAAAGCGGAGATAAACGCAAAATTAAACTCACCAGTTCAGTGTCATCGTTACTTATTCTAACAGTCGCTCATTAGAAGAATTTTATTATTCGTTTCTTCCTCGCCATCTCATTGGCCACACACTTTTCGTACAGAGCGCTTTTAACAAATTTACCTGGCGAAAAATTTTTTTTTTAAATTTGTTATATTTATTTGATCAATTTATCAATTTTTATTTCCAAAAATCCTCTCTTCTTTCAAATTTCTTCGATAAATTTTTCTCTTCTTCCTTTTTATTTCCTTAGAGAGGTTCAGAATGTTCAGTTTTCTCTGAAAAACTTTGATTGTGTCTCCTTTCGCAGAAACAGTTTGTCCAAAGTATTCCAAGAGTATTAAACTTTTTTTCCACCAGAAAATTTTCTCGTGATATCAGGAGATATGTGGATTTAAAATGGCATTAGTTTCAAATAATATAATATTTCGAGGAAAATATAAAGCCAGTTGAGGATTATTTACTGACTAGAAGTTGTGAGTTTGAGAATTTTTTTTTAAAAGGGACACCTGAGGGACAAAAAGGTGCCTTTACGCTTAGAGATTTAATGCCCTTGCTTTAAGATTATCAATAACTCTAAAAATTTTAATAGTACTTGTAGTAACAGTATTTTTTATCGATAATAGGTAGCATTAATTAGTATTGTCTGATTTTGAACTACGTCTGAAATGACGCAATATTCTACAACTCCACTTTAAAATTGGCAACTTTTAAAACGATTCTAAAATTGCTTTTTTTTTTCGTTTTTAGACTAATCTTGACAATACAATTTTTTAATGAAAAGGTTATCTTTTCTGACAAAATCATTTTTTCTCGATGAATAAAATAGGCCCTCGTGATTCTCAAATTTCAGAGTGACACTCGTACACATAATAAAGTATAATTTTAACTTACGTTCAATAAGTTTTTTAATATATTTTTTCAGACCTGCAATCATGGGTCATAAACCATTCGTTCTCAACTAGCCTATCTTTAAGATTAGATATAAATAATGTTTACAAAAATATGAATTTGGGAAGGCAAACTCTCAATAATATTTTTTAAATTATTCGAGTAACTACTCTCAAAAAATTGTACTCATGCGAAGTATGCTTTGAATACAACATATCGTCAAGAGTTTCGTTTTTAACAGAACAAATTATTTTTGATAGAGAAGCGCTTACTAAAGTATTAAATCTTTTAAATCTTGCAGATGAAATATTTTTCTGATACAATATTCTTTCTGAGAAAGCTTATGTTCTTTAAACTGCAAGAATCAAATAATGCGCTCTGCAATAATTTTTGGTAGGCCTTTGCGAGGAAAACAATGTTGTGGATGTACAATTGCAAAACGATATTACAACAATAATAAATTATTAACGTTATTGTACACTACTTACACGTTAGCTTAGCTTATATTTGGTAGATGATACGTTCATACACAACAAAATTGTCATTAACAATTGATCGAGTGCACGTGTGGTCGGTTGACGTGACTGTGATCGTAGGAAGACTGGCGTAATTTATAAATATGTTGCAAAAATTGTCGACAGTTTTTCATCAACCCTAAACTTGATTTAAAAAGATTCCTTAAAAAATTCTCGTAAATTTTTAGTTAGGAAGGATGCTCCTGCAGGATAAGAAATGCCGGTTAGGTATCTTTTGGATATCTGCGAGATGTTCAGTTGTGAAAATTTGTCTGAATCGGGTCGTTGTTTTTTTTTTTTTTTTTTTTTTTTTTTAATTTGATAACTTTGATAGTTTATCGAGTCCCTTTTTCATGTTAAGTGATCTTCCTCACGATCTTTTAGCCCGTTCTAGATCCCGGGATTTTAGCCTTCCTCACAATCTCTCAACGTAGTTTCCGGGGAAGGTGCCAAAGTATCCGGTCCTCTGGCTGGAACCCACGTACCATCCATCGTCGCATTTTTCCATTACGTAAACCGTATCCCCTTCTTTTAACTCCAATTCGTCTTCGTTCTGTGGCCTGTAGTTATACAACGCTCGATATCTGTGAAAATAAAAATTAATATCAATTTTTATTTCCAGATGTTTTGATCCTTGAGGTGCAAAAAAATGGAAAAATTTAAATCAAAATTTAACTTACGGCATTGGTTCAGAGTGCGTATCGATGTGCAAAGTTTCATTAACAGGCGCAACATGCAGCTTACTTCCTCCCATTCGTGGCTAGAAACGAAAAATTGTGTTTTAGAATTAGGCAACTAATTTATAAATGTGAAATTTATAACATTTATACACATTATTAAAAAATAATATTTTTCATTACGAATGAGAGACTTACCAATGAATTATAATGGGGATGTGATGAGTTAGTGTTAACTGGCATTGATGGTGTATAATGATGAGGTCCCATGCTCATTTTGCCACCGGCAGATCCATTAGATAAGAGACTGTGAGCTGCTGGTGAGGCAACAGGTTTGCTCTGGACGGGAGTTTCTAAAATGCAAATTTTATCTTAAAACCACACGAAAGGACGATAAAAATAAAATAAGCAAATATTTTTAAATAAATAATTTACCTGGTCTGTGCCCGGGTTCTACCAATACTTCGACGTAAGAAATCGGAAATATTCCTTTTCTACTTCCAATGCGACCTTCGTACCAATTTTCGTCAACCCTTCTCGTCAAGACCACCATTTCTCCTATAATTTTATATTTAGTATAAAATTAGTATAAATTTATTATTTATATTTAACAATACATTTAGTATAAAAGCAAGGTGTCTACTGTGCAGGAATTTAAAGAAATTCGAGAATTGTCCGGAAATTGAAAAAATCCGGAAATTGTCCTTGATTTTATTTTCGATGTGACAGATGTTGAAATTTATAAACGAGTTTGAATTTGATATTAATTATTCATATTTTTTATTAAGTCTTTGTACCAAAGTGTTCTTTACTTTTTTTTTTATAAAAGTTTTATTACTTTTCGAATGTATTGTGAAGTGTGAACCAGCTCGATTGTCTTCTAATAGGTGCAAAAAGGTATTTAAAAATTTCGCATTATTTCGCATTATTCCAAACATTTATTCTGACGATTTTTTTTTACCTTTGGCTAAGGACAATTCCAGATTTGTCTGAGCGATAAAATTGAATTTTGCTCGAGCTTGTCCTTCATACGGTTTCTTTGGTGACGTTCTAATTCCATCGTATGGAAGAATCTGCAATAAAAACAATATACTTAGATGGCTTTCAATCTCCCAATTGAGGACAAAGCAGGTCGTTATTCTTCACCCTGAATTAAAAATCAATTTTTGCAATTTCTTTTTCTATTCGAATAGACAAGTAGGCTTGGCGTTTTATATGCTTGATTCTAATCATCATATCTGCTTAATCACGTTTTATCGAAATTTAAAATTCCCCCAGTTGAAAATTTCCAAAATAGAAAATTCCCCAAAGAAAATAATAAAACCGAAATTGAAAATTGGAAATAAATTTTGAACAAAAATTTCGAGAATTTCCAATTTCGGGAATATTTAACTTCGGACATTTTCAATTTCTGTAAAACGTGACCCTGCTTTTTTCGGAATTGAAATAATGTTAAAAAATATTATACCTCAACATAATTGAAAGGGAAGAGTCCAATCATGGCATTGTGTTCTCCCTCGAACCAATTTTTGTCAACCTGACGCCTGACGAAGATAAGATCTCCTCTTCTGAATGTCAGCTCTCGAGGAGACTGCCCAATAAAATTGTAAAGCGCTCTTGCCACCAATCTTGGTTCCGGTGTCTGCTCTTGAGATCTGCTTCTGTGGCTAAGGTCGTCAAGAAAATCATCATATCGGTTCAGAGATATCGGGGATTTCTGGGAAGGTCTGAAATTTTAAAGGAAAGCGATAAAGTGCAATGGACAAGAGAAACATAAAATAAAATTATTTCTCAAAAGTTCACAATTTCCGTATTTGAAAAAGATAATGCATTGAAATATTTGGATTTTATCTACTTCTGATGAATTCAACCCTCAAAAATGCAAAAAACGCAAAACAAAAATTAATAAACCATGAATGTAACTTAAAAAATTTTTAGACTGCAGGTAACATTAATGAATGGGAATAATGGGAATGATCGCTATCCTAAGACGCTATTACAAATTTAATTACAGTGAAGATAAGAAGTCTTTACTTTTTTCTTCCTTTCTACATCACGCGTGGTTAACACTGCTTTATCTTTTTTTTTTTTTCAACGGTACTGGCCGTAACATTTCTCCCTGAGGTTTTTCGATGTTCATCGTCCATGAAAGAAACATTGCATGACCCTGAATAATAATTAATTTATTGCTAATCGCGAGAAAATTGAACTGAACAGATTCAGAATTCGATTATAGCAATAATAAATGTCCCGCTATTTTTTCTAGTGAATTCAAGCGAATTAGAAGTTAGAAGAAGTTTTCTCTTTTCTTTTTTTTTTTTCACCCGAGGCGTGGAAAACTCACATGAAATTGTCTGTGTGACGTCGAGAGTCAATATCGTGAAGTTCTTGAAGATATTTCCGACGTCTCTCCTCCTGGTAGACCCGGCGCATGTTTTCTGCACTTCTGCGAGCGAGTTCCTCTTCGCTCAAGTGCTCTTTAGCTTCCTGACGAACTGGAGAACGATAGTGAATTGTCACCTCGCCTTCCACATACCGCCTTGGCGACTCTGCAGAAAAAAACATCAATTAATTATCAAAAATCTTATTTTCATAGTGGATAATAGCTAAGACTTAATTACGAATATAATTTATCGGATCACGTAAATTTATCGAAATTTTAAATTTTCGAAATTACAAAATTTCCGAAATTATAAGATTCTCGAAGTTGAATATTCCCGAAAATGAAAAATCTCGAATTTGAAATCTTCAGCCATTAAAAATTCCCGAAATTTGTGTTTCAAATTTATTTTCAACATTTTTAAGAGAAATTTATAGCAAAAGTGTTGGAAATAAGCCCCGCTTTGACCTCAGATGCATTCTAGGGCGTTTATTTTAAGAATTAACTATTCAAGTTCAATCTTTTTATAAACGGTTATTCAAATAAGTAATAAACTGAAAATGCAATAATTTCTTTTTAGTTTTCATTAAAATTCCGCTGCATCTTTAGCAATAATTTTGTATAGGTCTCAATTTGCATAATCAATTTGCATTTGCAGAACTCGACTTTACAGACGGCCCAGAATGGATGTGTGTAGAAATGTCGTAATATGTCGGTTTTCTAGAAAACGAGACTATCGAAGCGTTCGATAGAGCCTGATTTTACTTCCGTTGCTCCACATATAGTACCTTAATCATCAGTCGTTATCGTTACTTCGCTCGTAAGTTCCGCTCTCGAGTCTCACTCGGCTCACCGGGATTAATTATTGTCAAATCGAATCAAACTCGTGCGAATTTTCCGCAATAACCGAATTCCAGTCCGCATAATTGCCATAATTGAATCTTTCACTGGAAATGCATTTCCGATTGCAACTAGACAAAGTTTTAATCAGTTTCCTGGATCTTTGAAATTCGAAGTAATTACATCTTTACTCGTATAATCGCTGTTTCTCTATTTCCCGGGAAAAATCGTGTGATTTGATAGAGAGATGGGAAAGGCGGGAAAGAATACGAGAATAACTGTAACGAGAATTTCACAGACTTTATCTCGCGATCCAGCATTACGTTACGTGCTATTGCATTTATATGAGAACGTGTGTGAACTTTAATTAAACACAATTGGCGAATTTAGGGCAACGAAAGTGCCTTTTCAGATTAAAAATATCATAATTAAACGTGTCACTGAATTGAAAGAGAATTCACATTTTGAAGGCATCATTCTGGATTCATTT
>JAUEJJ010000004.1:9658951-9672517 GCA_032164275.1 Synergus coniferae
ATATTAATTAATAATTAATATTACTGCTGTTAAATATGACTTTCCCGGTTTAAAATAAACAAGATTAAATTCTCGTGCACATGTCTGCTTGTGAATGATGTTACTTGCACTCTCACACCTGTCAGGTGTATCATTCAATTCTAATTAGAAGCCTTGTCTCCCGCGCAATGTGGAACACAATTTCTAGAGCCAATGTGGCGCCTCATTTTTCGATGAGAGCTGATTTCACCACTGACCGAATATCTATTCTAATTAATTATCTCTTGATTTTAAGAAAGAAAATTAGAGTAATTCGGATTGAGCTCTCACTTTTCTAACATAATTAGTAATTATAATTACTAATTATGCTAAATTATGTCTTTCAATTTTTCACACGAATTGTAAACGAGGTACACAATAATTCGAAAGGGAAAAAATGAAAGGGACCAAAATTCAATGCAAATGACGTGTTTACAGGCAAATTGAATAAATCGCCTGCAGCAGACAATTAAATTTCGCCAGGTGTCACTTTATGGCCTTTGAGGCATAATTTTAAACCCGCCATACGAATTTGGATGCGTCGAACCGTTGCGAATATATTGGTTCGATATATTCGCAATATTCGATATATTCATTGATATAAGTCAACGGATTGGTGCTATTAAGAGCAATATGATCGAACATAGGCTTTATCATGTACATGACGTCACATACGATAAGACTTCACGAGTCTGTTCCTAATAACTGAAGAGTTTGCCACTTTTTATTATATTTTCATTACACAATCCCCGATCATTAAAATTATGCAAAATTATGCAAAATTATTGATTTTAAAAAAAGCCACAACATTTTATTCACTCCGAAGATTGCAATCACATTCTCGCTGAATTTGTTGATCACTTGTTCACAACCTTCACATGTTTGGAATCACAAATCACGTATTCGTTTTAAAATGTGTCTCTTTCGTTTTACTTTTTTTCACATCACTTTTGCTTTTGTTTTTCATTTGAAAAACAATTGAGGGAAAGAAGAGAGTACTTTAGAATGAAAATGTGGAAGCCTGGAAAGACTTGTTGAAGTCTTTCCTTTATACTCTACTTGAAATAGAGACGTAAGGTGCGTAAGACATTCGCGCGGCGTCTGGCTGACTGTCCTGACAGACACAGCGCGCAAAACTTGTCTGCGTCACTGCAATTTTAAATGCACTTCACGGTGAAGGAGGAGCGTGATTTTCCCACCGGTTCGAATTTATTCGGCGATGCACGACCGAGAGTCGAGAGATTGTCCATGGGACTGTTGACTCTCGAGTATAGACTTCCTCCAATCGACTTCATTTGTTACAGTGACTATAATTTTATTCTTGCTAAGTACCATCACGTGATCGGAATCAATCTTATGATAATGAAACTCGATATTGCAGAGTACTCATCACGAATACTACACATGTGGGATTCACGCAGTTATATACATACATGTATTGTTTTGTGACTCAATTGGCATTAATATGACAAAATGAAAAATAAAAGGAAATCATTAATTATTTTAATTAGTATTGTAATCAACAATTGGTGATTACAAAGCAGCTGACTCGATAATTTTTTTCCGCAAACTGGAGCTCTTCCTTACATTTCTCTCTTATCATTTGCGATTAGATAAGGGTGATTTTGTCAATATCAAGAGCATCGTAAACTTCTTCAAATAAAGCCTAGATTTTAGAATTGTTTTGTTCGGTGTTTCATACACTTGGATGATATGAAACGAATTCTACTATTATTGTGAAAATGATACTGGAATCTAATTTTATGTTAGCATAGCTATGATTCAAACTTAAATAATGTGCAAAGAAATAGCCAGTTTATATTGAGGTTTGAAAAATGCTTACAATGCATTCTTTGTTGTCAGAGATATTTTTTTCTTCCGCCAATTGGTAATCGTTGAAAGGAAAAAAGATCGCATTGCGCAATTGTATAACATAAATAACGTATTCCGTTTCGCAAGAGGAAAAATATTGTTTAGAAGGAATAAAATTTATATACATTCAATGGAAAGAGAATAAACAGTTTGATTTCAGATATTGACGTATTATCCACTTATTTTTAATATGCAAGGTGGTTACATGTCAGGGAAATTCTAGTAGCTTTTAGGGAAAATAGAAATCAATCTATTAATAATAATAATGATAATAATAATAAATTATAGTTTATTTTAAAATATTCCCGAGGATTTCGAAGGATTATACAGAATTTCCGGTTATTCTGATCCGGTCATTCTAATCTGATCCTCAATTCAAGCGATTTAAATTCGTTCTCAGGAAGACGGGACATTTTTAAGAGGTCACGTTGTTTTAAACGGAGGTTAATTATGTTAAGCAGCGGTTCAATCTTCAGCCTTGAATGATCGCCTTGTTCTCGCTTCCTGCGCGACATAGGGTCTCGACATAAAACGTAAGACCCTATTGTCGTTTAGTCTATGACGGATATTGCGTAAATTGTACTCCACAAACAATTTGAGGTACATTGTACTTCCATTCGGAAAGATAATGATCGATATCGGCGGTTATCTCCTTTGAATTCTACCTTCTCGATTTCTTTTCAGTCTTTCCTCCAAATTGTTTATGAGAGACTCAGAGTTATTTTTATTTTGTTCGATGACTAAGACCGTTGGTTGCAAATTGTAAGAAACGTGGTTTTAATAAAATGGCACTGATAGAAACTCAAAGATATTAAGAGTGGAGTAAATTTACTTAGATAAGAGATGAATAATGCCACTGTGAATTTTTAAAGATGACTTTATGCGCAATCAACTTATTTATCATCAGGGTAAAAAATTATAATCAGGATTCGGAAACATAAGGTACCTTTAAAATTCTGTAAGAACTCATCTGTCTGCAATGAATCAAGACTTGTCGATTCATGCAACAGGGTCATTTGATAAAAGTTAATCGATGGAGAGAAGCTGCTTGACCTTTTCATCGTTAATCACAAATCTTACATTTACGTGCACTCAAACATGCCAGATGACGATTGTAGTTCAAATGCGAGCCAATCTATTATTAAACACACGTCAGAAAAAAATTTAGCTCTCTCTACAATTTGTTTTTATTACGCAAGACAAGAAATGGAACTACAAGAGACGTAACAGGATATTATAAAATTCTTTTTCTATACCTGTGTATCATCTAGAAAGACTAGAAATGAAAATTAATACAAAAAATAACTCAACGCACTCTAAGTGATTTTTTTAAATATAAAAATAGTTTGCGTCTGCATGCAACATATCAACATGCGATCTTCGAATCTTCGCATGATAATTATATGTTTACTTATTCAGGGTGTCCACATGTCAGGACAATTCGTCTGAAAGTCAGGAAAAATTCAGGGAAATTGGAGGGGAAAAGTCCAGGACATGTCAGGGAAATTGAAAAACTGAATCTTGTGGCCACCCTGATATTGTCCTCAAAAAGACAAATTGACATTGAAATTGAAAACGAAAGCACTGCAGAGAAGCAAAATCAACACACAAAAATCTCAAGAAACAGTATCAAGTGACAATGAAATAAATAACGGAATCTAATCGTGAAATGGCATTACCTTGAAAATCGCCTCTGTAGTGGTGGGCTTTGGGCGGTGGTGGCGGTGCGATCGAGTACTCTATGGATGAGCGAAAAAAACGAAAATAATAAGTAGCCGTTCTAGCACAAATCGCTGGAAACGAAGCTTAATTTGGACCCAACGTCCTTCCTTGGCGTAATTCTTCTACGTTCTATCGATATTGGCGCTGCTTATCTTAATTGGAATCTCTTTTAAAACAAAACAATTTCCTTAAATCACCTTAATTAATAAATCAATTCTCACGACACATTCTTCTCAAATAATCTGACTACGAATCATGATAAAGATAAAAAGCGAAGCTTCTAGTTTACAAAAAGTCCGGACCTTCAAAAGTGACCGTAGGTCTTGCAGTGTAAGTTGGTAAAGGTGGCCACCAAGGTCGAGATTCTCGTCGAAAAATTGGCGAAGGTGGAGGAGGCGGAGGCTGATACCGGTACCTTGGTCTGTGCTTACTGGGGTCAAACTGCTGATTAGCAAAGACATCTTCACTCTTTTGTTTCAAGATAGAAACTGGTGTCCTTGGTCTTACTGGAGATGAAGAAGTAGCTCTTGGTTTTTCAATCCTTTTTCTTCTCCTCGGAGGAGTAATGGAACTTGCATCAGAAACAGCTTCCTTTCCACCCTCTTTACTATTTTCAAGATCAGGGGGTGAAGACAGTGACCTGGCATTATCTCGTCGACTAGGGTACTTGTGAGCAACCCATCTGCCAGCCAAGTAGGGCGCAATGTCCCTCAGTTCATGAACACTCGGTGTCGAGGTGAACATTTCTCCCAAAATCGAAGTTTTATCTTCCCTCCCAGACTTCTCAAACTTCTCACGAACTCTTCCAACGGGACGTTTTGCCTCCAACTCCTTCGTCTCCTCCTTCCTTGCAATCGAATTGGTAGACTTGAGGACCGAAGAATCCTTCAATTCCGCCATTTTACTGATGACGTTGATGTGTGGCATCGACAAGTCTTCCAGACGGAGTGGAACTCTAGGAATTGGTGGAGAACTCCCTCTTCTTCTGGCTCTTCCCCTCACTGGTTCATACTTCCTGCGCAACCAGGCCACATCTGAAATCTCCTGGGGTTTGATGTAAGCTTTACTAGCATCAGTCACCTTCTTCAGCAAGTTCCTCGTAAGCTCAGGGTCACTCTGGAATCTCTTGGGTGTCACTACAATTTTCGAACGATCCGAAGAAAGGTCTTCAAGGCTCTCAAACTTGTCCCGAAGTCTACGAACTGTTCCGTTTTTCACCAATTTTAAATAGGTTCGCCAGTACCTTTCCGGATCCGGCGATGTGCTTCTGTGCCAGAGGCTCTCGAGACTGCAGGATGAGTTTGTCAAAGTCCCGGCTCGATAGGGACTGACACTGCGTGGTCGTTCATATTCACGGTCTCTTGAACAAGCGCGGAATTGTCGCGTGTTCAGAGTGTCCGGCGAAGCGGATGGACTTCTTCCTCTGGCTCCCCTTCCTCTTCTGGGGGAGGTGGACCGCGATCGAAGTCCGTAAAGAGGTAGTGTAGCATACTTTGCTGATTCAACTTCACCGAAGAGTTCCTTCAAATCAGCAAAACTTTGGGATGAAGAGAGTTTGCTTCTTCCAATGTTCCCACTGATTGGCGGCTCCTTGTTTTCAATATTTTCAAAAAATTCCACCTTCTTAGGCACTTCCTCAGAGTCTTTCTGCACAACTGTTCTCACTGATGCCTCGGAACTCTCAGTCGCACTGTCAAACTCACTTCCGGAAGTTGGAAACTTTACCATGGAGTCTGGCACTGTCATTGCTAATTGTGGTGGTTTCTTGAACCATTCTTCCAGGACGTTTTCCACTCGTCGAATAGTTGATGGGCTTCCGTTGTTCGGCGTCAAGACTAGGAGAAAGTCACTCTTTTCTTTTGATTTTGGGTTTTTTTCATCATAAGATGTCTCTAGGGAGGAAGTTTGCGGTAAGGTGTCAATTTTTTTTCTGTCCTTGGATGCCATAGCAGCAGCAATTGCTCCTCTAGTTTCCCTCGGACTTATCGACCTTCTCTGCACCTTGTCCAAAACCTCTTTACTGAGAGTGAGAGACAGTTTTTTCTTCTCCGACTCACTCATTGAGGAAGGAAAAACTACCCGATCTGATTGAGATCTTTCTAAACTCCGGACTCGACTTATAGAATCACTTCGTTTCTTCAAAGGAGCATCAGCTTCATCTTTATTGTCAATCATCGAATGACATCTAACATGAAGTTTGCTGTCTTCCTTCGAACTGTCTCCAAACTTCGGAACAATTATTTCGTACTTTTTCGATGAATTTCTGTTCTGATCTGACTTCTCTGAAGATGCTTCTCGGGAAAGGTGTTTAGGAGAAGATCTTTGGGAAAGACTCTCTCTTTGGGTAAAGCTCTCTCTTTGAGAAAGACTTTCTCTTTGGGGAGGATCATTCTTCTTTTTCAAGGACTTAATCTTAGGATTATCACTCCCATAGATTTCGTTCAATTGATTCTTGAGAGTGTTCACCTGCTCAATGGATAAACTACTCCAAAAATTCTTACTACCCCCCAGAGTTTTCTGAAGAGTCGACGTCACGTTCGTCTTTTCCTGATCTGCCTTCTCATTCACTTTCCTTGACATCGTATTGGCAACACTAACTACAGAATTACCCCTCCAAAGAGGTTTATAAACGTCTTTCTTGGATGCTATTTCCCTCTGTCTAGTCGCTTCCAATTCACTTTCTTCATTAGCGAGCTTCTTGAATTGCTCTCTAATATTTTCGACTGACCTTTCCTTACATCTGAGACCTGAATCCCCTCGCCATCTATATCTATCGAGATCTTTAGTGCTGAAGAGGAAATCCTTCTCCTTTTGTGCTGTTTTCAATTTCCCATAAAGAACCTCGAGTTCCTGATGAGCCTTCTCTTTGCTTCGAACCTCCTTCCAACGATCGTAGTCTATTATCTCTTCGTTTTTCATTCGAGGACGCAGATCACCAGTGGATGTTGTCTTCTCCAATTCTCCCATCTTCTCCACACTTGCATAGAATTCACGCAAATCCTTGTATCGACTTGACTTCTTTTTGCAGTGGAGGACCTCTAGGATATACTGATGATAATCATCTCTATCAGTGTTTAAAGAACTCGTGCTTCTTGCCAAAGACAGGTTGGAACCAAATGCAGATTTCTTATGATGAGAATCTTCCGCATCACTTGCACTCCTGGCTCTAACTTTTCTTATCCTTTCAAGACTTCCTTCTGATTTTAGCTTAGAATTTTTTTCATCTGCAGAGTCTTTCTGATCCTTAGAATCTCTCTGATCCTTAGAATCTTTTTGTTCTTGTTTTAAACTTCGTATCCGACGAGATGAAGGAGACCTGGTGGGTGATGGCGATGATGATCGTGATAAATGTTGTTCTGGCAGGGTCCTCAAAGGTGGTTCACTCAGACTCCTCTCTTTTATATCCCTCACCAAATCAGGACTACGTCCTCTTAGAGAAACAGAAGATCCAAAATCTTCAGCATCTAGCAAGCTGTCAAACTTACTAACTTTTTGAAAGATGGATCTACCAGGCCAGGAAACACCACGCGGACTTGAACACCTTGGAGAAAGACTTTCCCGATCCCAGTTCTTGAATCTAGAATTAGAAACTGGTCGCTTGTTTCTAAGATATATGTTCAGAGACCTAAGGGATGGTTCCGATTTGAAGTTCTCTGTTCCCAGTTCTTGAAACATCCTCGCTCTTTGAAGTACAGCAGACTTTCGTAGAGTACTACTCTGAGAAGGGGTTGGAGAGATGTTCCTGAGGAAGAGACTTTGAAAGAATGTATCAGACCTTGTTGCCTCCTGATGTTTCTTGATTTGCTCAACAGTCAAAGCTGGTATCTCATCTTCAGAACTACCCTTCTTTCCAATTTTCCTATCTGATAGGGTCTTCTCCAATTTTCCTATCTTCATCGTCTTCGTTTTTTGTACTTCACCCTTTTTGCCGTTGTAACTCTTCGATCTTGAACTGTAATCCACTTTATCTTTCCTCATCGTCTTCTTTGGTGACTTTTTATCCACGGGCTTGACGTGTATCGTGAGAGGCTTAGCAGGTGGTGTTCTCACAATAGTCTGAGGTTTGTCACGATACTTTTTCCTCCTGGAAGTATCACTAGAGGTAGTTTTCGAAATCGAAGACAAAGAAGGTGAAGATTCCCTAACTACTGGTTTGGTGACTTTTGGTTTAGAAACTTCAGGCAACTTCCGGACGCAAATCGGGGAGGAAGTCGTAGACGATACTTTCGACACACTCGGTGAAATGTCTGTCTCCCTAGACTTCTGCAGAACTTCTTTAGCTTTAGGGGATATCGAGACTGTGACTTTCAGAAACTTATCCTTTAGAGGTTTCGGTTTGTTGAGACTAGTACTTGATGCGTAAGGAGCTGCTGAAGTCTTCGAAACTGTTCCGGGAGGCAAAACTTTGCCAGTTCCTTCTTTATCTTTCAGTTTTGAGTTTGAGTTTGGTTTTCTGAGTTCAATGGGTACAGAAAGATCAGCAGAAGACCTACTAAGTCTCTTGCACGACTCCTCTTGTTCCTTCTTTGTTCTTCTAAGTTTGGATTGGTCCTTCTTATTAAAAGACGAGAGAGGCTTGCAACCAGTTCCGTTATGATGACAAACGCTTCCAACTTTTGCTGGGTTCTTAGAAGATCCTTCACACGTCTTCTTTGGAAAGAATATCCTTTCCTGTGGTTCCCTCGTGCTTCTCACAGGACTGGAAATGGACGAAACTCGAGGCCGGATTCTATCAAGGGACCTAGATAGACAAGCTTCAGATTTGTGCTTCACAGGATCTGGTGACACGATTCTTGATGATCTGCTCGAGCAAACTGGACTAGATGAAGCAGCCCTTGCAGTTCTGAGTCTCTGAGCTTCTTCTCTCTCCCTTTTATGCTTTTCTAAATTGCAACTGAGTCTCTCTCTCAAAAATTTAATACCCGAGACCTTCTCAGCCACAAAACACTGTTCGTGTCTGGTTTTAGGTTGTTGCGAGTTGCTCAGATTTGAGTAAAGTTGGAGTGTTCGGTTATTCCTGGAGGACTGTCGTCTTGGTGGTGAGGGGGGTCTGATTGGAGAAATCACTCTAGAGGTAGATAAAGAAGATAAAGATCTTCCTGGTGAAGATGAGCCTTTTTTCTGGTATTCGGAAGCTAACTTTTTCGAAGAAATGGTCGCCATAGAAGGTGCTGTCCTCTTGTATCGTGCAAAAGTCATCGACGACTTGAACGACGAGGCTACAGGATTTTTCCTGTGAACTCGAATCCTCGTCAAAGTGGGAGAGATCGGGAAATACTCGATCTCAGAGTCGTCTGTGGACAAAGGTTGGTATGTGATGATGTTAATGGTAGTCCGCAAGATAATCATGGCGTACCCTTTCACCAAGGTCAAGCCGTGTGAGATCACTTTAAAACTCAGCGTGCCGTTGCGTAAGATCGAGATCCTCTTCGTGGTGCACGTATTGTGTGAGAGAGATAAAAAATCGGCAGAGAAAAATTTGCGTACCAATATCGATAGACGTTGAAGAAAGCGACGAGTGTCATTTAGTTGACGCTGAGGGGTTTACCACTTGCAATATTTTAAGGTCAATTTAAATGAATTGAATCAAACTAAATTCCCTAGTGAGAAACTATATTAGAAAAATTTTTGAAACGTTTCTATTATCGTTTGCCCGTTGGGTTGGGAATAATTCAATTGAATATAATTCAAGGTCAATTCAACTTATTTCAGCTGTGGTTAACCCCTCAATTAGGGAGGAATTTACTGATTCTTGCAAGTACAAAAATATTGTTGCTATTATTTCATATAATCAAAATTTTCGGTTCTTGCAAAATCCAGTGAACCTCCTGTTTCTAAAAGAACGATTGAGCCGTTCACAAGCCGATAGTAACGAGCATGCTAGTAATATAAATAAAAGTGTAATCAAAATTCGTGTACGAAGTCCTAATGAAAACCAAAATTTTTTGCCAAAAATGGTAAACGTGAAGCACGTAAATGATGTAGAATAATAAAATGAATGCAGTATACTTTGTAACGCACAAACTTGAAAAAACGTGCAGGTTGCAGATTAAAATTCTTTCTACATTTTCTAATCTCTGTTCTCCACCTGGAAAACCAAGATGCTTAAAAGCGATCGATTCGTTAAGGTTCTTTATATTAATTATAATTAATATACGCATGCTGGAAAGGTCGCAGCTCATCATTTTTCTTTCTATTCATTTTAGGGTAATTAGTATTAATTCTGAACATGCCTGATTAGTAATTTCCACCGAAGTAAGATTAATCAATATTAAAATTGTAAAAAAAAATAATTTTGTTTAGATTTGTGATAAATAATAAACTTTTGTAAAATAAAGAAAAAAATAGAGGTGGTGCGAACCCCAGTAAAAGCATTTTGTTGAAATTGAACACTTACCTTTTGGACGTTCTGGCGCTGGTTTTCGAAGACCATGAAGAGGCACGTCTCCACCTTGTTGTACAGTTTTGTACGCTATCCTTTGCTCCAAAGGACTTAGAGGGCTCAAAGGATTGACGTCTTCTCGTCGACGGAATATAAGCGTTGAATCACTTTCGTAGCCGGATTCTTTTAAAGCGCTGAAAATTAAATTGTTGGGCTCATTTTTTTATATTTAAATTGGGTTGAAGTTCTCAACGTCTAGTCGGACAAACTTTTTTTAATTGATTTTTTTTTGTATTTAAAGAATTTAGAATATTAAAAAAAGTTGTTAAAACTATTTTATTTTTATTTAAATACCAGCAGAAATTTATTCGATGTATTTAAGATTTTTTACGCAAAGAAAAAAAAATAACTTTCAAATGTTACTTACTTGGACATGTACGGTTTTGCTGAGTGAGTGTTACGTTGATCGAACGGCTATAAAAAGGAGATAGACTTCGTTATTCCAATTTTGTTATAACTTATAAGTAAATATTGTAACTAGGACAAAGGGTAAACGATTATGAAATGCAAACTACATGCTAGTGCATTATTACGCGCATATGTACATATAATGTATATTTGATCAAAAGGGTTTGTTTGTTTGGTAAAGCAAATGTAGGTAATGTTTAACGCAAGAGATATGTGCAATACTGCAGCCGCATTCATTTCAGAAGCACCGCAAAGCGCTTGACGAGTTCAAGTGAAGAGCATGCTGTGCTATTGAGAGGGTTAACTGCTAGAAATAATCCTACGGGTTAATATTGAATTTGGCAATTTCTATTAGATCAAACTGATCGGATTCTGGAATTATCTAGAGGATCGGGGAATAAATGTAATCGAATATAATAGCTCTAGCTGTAGTCCTGTAGTTACCAGTGAGCAAACTATATTACAAGCGTTTTCGGAACGTTTCAAAAACATTCTAGAAACTTTCTAAGGACGTTTTTGAAACGTCTTTCGGACATCAGACATAGGGACCCTTCTTGAAACGTTTTTGGTGCGTCCCAAAAACTTTTCTAATACAGTTTGCCCAGTGGGTAGTTCTGTAATGGGTGTAGTTCAGTTCTGTAAACTATATATGTAACACAGAGTTCGTATTTCCAGAGAACTTGTGTGCGAGCTTTAAAGCTAATCCGGTATCGAATTATAAATAGAGGTAATAGTATGGTAATGGAATATGCTGTAAACTGTGGTTTAGTGAAATTACGATGTGTTGAAATAGGACCTTTGGCATGTCTGAAATGATGTACTTTAATCTGAAAAGAAGATGCATTAAATTAAAAGGAAGGGAAAGTTGTGATCAGTTTCCAGGTTGCTAACTTCCTCTCCTCTTCTTTTTAGAATTACTATTGTCGTTTAGATGACTATTTTTTAAGTTAAATACATCAGAGAACAGGAAATCCAACACCTGGATAAACTGCAGAGATGAAGGATCCGAATAAAGGACCTACTGAATATCAATTGACGTCAGTGTGTTGCAAGTGTTCTACTGATAAATACAACGACATCGTGCAATCTACAATTGGAGGTGCCAGGCTCTAACCCGTGAAGGTGACGCCAGAGCAGTAGAAGAAGGTGGCGGTGGTGGCAGTAGCGTGATATGATTGGTGCTGGAAGAAGAAGAAGTAGAAGAAGGTGGAGTGCGTTGGTGATGGTGATGATGATGATGGTGATTTCGAGGATTCGGCAGTTTCGGCAGTAAAGGCGAGCGGTCCTCAATTTTCAAAGAGCGGGGTCCGGTCTGCGGTACCGATCGCGGGACACAACGATCCGGAAGAACGAAGCTCTTTGATTTTCCTTCCAGCATCCCCACGTGTCTATATTCCGGTTGCCCCAATGGTCGAATAATACGATCCAAATTGTCGTCCACTGTCTTCGTCTTGACTTTATTCTCGTTCAATCGTTCAATCTCATTCAATATCGTCTTACTTTTATTGTCATTCAACTTGTCATTCAAGTTCAAGGGTAGTACCGATTGTCGTAGCGGTTTATTACCAACTTCGAGACCCAAACTGGCAAGGGATCCAGTCTGATCCGAGAACACAGTCTTTGACCGGCCGCGCGCAATGTTAGAACGAATTCTGTCAAACTGTGGATGGGGATCAAGATTGTCAAGGTCGTCAAATTGGTGTCGGGATCCATTCTCGCGTCTTAGCTCCCGAGCTCGAAATCCGGAACCGATTTCTGTACTTTTTATGTACGAGCTGAGATTTGGTAGCCTTACACTGTAACTGTCTGCCGGTCGGTAGGAGAGACTCAGTGCTCGTGAGGCGGTTTTCTGGAGTTGATGATGACCATCGGGATGAAGTTGTCCATTCTCGTCCAGCCACTGCTTTCAGCATCATCGTGGATCACCGGGAGGTAGTGCGCAAACGGGACACAAACACCAAGACACACATCGATCACATTGATTAAGATTGTTGTGTACATTTACTACGAGTCAACTTTTCATCGTGTGCGAAATTTGGAAAATACCGTGTAGAGAGTAGATCTTGGCAAGGGGAAGAGAGAAGTGCGTCTGTGTGCTAAGCACACTTTCATTACCGCAGTGTTTACAGTCAGAGAACAAGAGGTGGAGAATGAAGATGATGAATGTGAGGGTGCTGATTATGTTTAGATATGGTGAGGGTTTTAGAAGCCAATTAGTGAGATTGTTTAGTAAAATCGTTTCCATGATGATTGGGCATTAAATAAATATTTTAAAAAATAGTATCAATGAAATGAAGATCAATTCAGATCAAGTTAGTTGTTGTTAGATCTAATGTTATAGTCTGAATTTCGAACAGCCTGCATTGCTTAGAAGGTGTACTGAGAAGAGGTGTCATAATTAGGCTTAAGTATTTATAAAAATAGCCTACCCCATCAAATATGTCCATGACCTCGTCCCACCACTAGAAAAATAGAATTAACTGCATTATACTAGGCGGTTAAACTCAGGGATTTTATACTTGTACATCAAAAATAAAAGATTAGAGGGTTATCTACTTCCGCCACTTTCCTGAACATTTTCCTAGACACTTTATTCATTCCGAATCTGATTTTTATTTTAAATTGTGGTGGAAAGTGGCGTAAGGTGAGGGAAAGAAAATCTACAAGCGGTTCTACGGAAGCTAAATAAATAAATAAATAATAATAATAACTGGTGAGACTTTTTCGAAGCGTTTGAAATCTGAACATCGAAACATGTGAGCGACAGAGATAATCAGTTAAATAAACGCAAAAAGATTCGCCACAGAAACTGAAGGGCCCAACAACAAAACTTGTATTACATTTTAACTAGTCGTTTGTGGCATCGTTACCTTCCTTCTCGTCCAAGTGAAAGACGTCGGCTAAAAGCAAAGCCATTTCAAACGATCATGTTCGAGCGTACATCATTCTCGTGACTTTAGTACTTACTATTAGGATTTGAGGTTCAACGTTATGAGCATTAATATTATATAATGCCAGCGGTGCATTAATTAGCGCTATTCGCGTTACGTTCATAATTGTGCAAGCTTTTAATAATAATAATAATAATAATAATAATAATAATA
>JAUEJJ010000004.1:9681010-9695506 GCA_032164275.1 Synergus coniferae
ACCTTTGCATTACCACAACTACAAGTTGTCAGCTTCCGATATTAATCTTGAGACATCTACATGTTTGTGAAACGCGACAGCAACCTTACCCTTGGACACTATACTGCATGTAACAGCACCTACATAACATTAACGACTCGACATATGTGATGTTTCACTATAATTCGTAACATGATACTTCTTCCTGAGGTGATCGAACCAATCAGAGCATGATCATGGACAAATTTAATCGGTCCTAAAGGAAAGAGTTCCTGGACCATCTCTTATGCCCTTAGTTGAGTTCTTGGACCGATTTTAATACATTTAGTTAAAAATCTTAGACCAAAAATAAAGGGAAGGTAGAGATGAAAACACATCATGTCGACATTCTACCGTTGACAGGTGAGAAGAGTGTAGAGTGAGATTCTCTAATGATCTATTGAGGAAATGAGAAGTTTTGTAGGAAAGATAGAAATCTTGAAATTCAAATGCTTTCAAGACATCAAATATCTTCAAGTGTTTTCCAATTTCCCATGCTTCTCTCCGGTTCCATCTATATAATATGTTTATATTAAATCTTTCTGAGAAAATTGGTATTTTCCCTCTGAGAAATGACTCCTTTCCTAGTAGGAAAGGAGTCAATTTAGATAATGGAAATTTTCTGAGAGTGATTTCCAGAGCATTGCAATGAAAATGTCCTGACGCGATTATTTACTCAGAAGTGGTTGACTTTTCGCTAACACGCAAGAGATGCATGTTTCCATTATGTTATGCACTGCAAACCAGCCTTTAGGGGTCTGTGCATGAGAGATAATACGCTTCCAACTCGTAGAACGTTATCAGTGGCAGAGGTTACGTGGCACGGAGTTTACAACCGTTGTTTATAGTCGAGCATGTTAGGGTTGCACCATGTACTCGATTAAACCTATCCTCGAGTGACACGTCTTATGTTCTCGATAGTAAAGTTCAATCTCTCAAAAACCGTTCCTAAATCGTTCCGTGAATTATTTAAACTTCCGATAAGATAAATATAATTTCTTCCATAGTAAATTGATATAATTTATTATGGAAGATTATATTATTATATTATAAATTATTTATTATAAATTTTATTTATATTGATACAACACTTAAAATACCTAAAAATCCTAATGGTAAATTCTCTGGAACAAAAATACAAACCTGCTGAGCCCGTGGCAAGTAAAAGGTTATCGAGGTTGCAACTAACTGGTCAAGCTCTAATGAACACCAGGAAATGAAACCAAACTAAGTGTCCAATGAAAGATAGGAAGTTAAACTGTGGACTGTTGTTGAAGCTAAATTAGAAACGCACCTTCACCAAGCAAAAATCCTCTGCCAATATTCAAAGCGGTGTCAATCTCGTGCAGAAGATCAGTCGTTTTATTTCTCCTTCCGGGGCCAGTGCCATTGCCACTACCTTTAACCAAAAAGCATGCCGAAGTGCGATAAAAAAAAGTTTTCTACCAAGCTTTCTTGCTGGGATATGTGCTAACGCTCAAGCATGCAGAGACAATTAATATGGATATAAATAATGGATAATGAACAGTATGTTAATCCCCCAGTTCGTAAAATAAAGTTCGTAAATAATAAAAGATAAGATTATTTAAAGTGACAATGAATGGCTATAGATAACGTTATTTCATTGATGAAAATAGGAACTTAGTGAAAATAGGAACTTTCGTCAAATTTAACTGACTCAGATTTCGAGAATTCTATAACCTAGTCAATTCGAGTTTGTGAGAGCACGGCGTTAAGTTTTGCAACGGTCGAAAATAGCTAAAAAGAAGACGGTGGTTCCCGCCGTAAACCGGGATGCTGTGACGTCCAGCTACTGGCCTATTTTTCCCATGGGATCTAAGTATAGTTTCAACGCTGTTCGTGAATCAGCAGCGCGACTCAGTCGCACCGTGATTTAGTTTGCCGGCCAAATAAATTTCGAGTTGAGACTAGCATAATCTACAATGGCCAGTAGCAACCTAATCTCAGGTCACGTAAAAGATTCAAGCTAGAAAACAACTTTGAAAAAAAGACGGAAGCTATATAAAATCAGAAATCTAAATCAAGATCCTTCTTCTCACCATCAGCTCAAAAATTAGAAATAGTATTATAAACATCTTCAATATAAATTAGAATGTCTTCAATTTTTTTGAAATAAAATATCTGGAATTAGAATCTTTATTTTGCATCATAAATGAACGTTCCACTTTCCCTAGTTTCAGCACCTTTCAACACGCATACATATATATATTTAGTTTTTAATGACCGCAGCAACACATCCCATTAGTATTTCTGTAAAGTCTTTGACCCAAAAAGCTACAATATATCGGATAATGTTGTAAATCAGTCGAATGAATAAATAAAGGAATTTTAGCTGCACAATTAGCAAGCTTTTAATTTTGATCTGGGAAAAATGGTCTCTATAGATAAAACTGAAAAAGCTTTTATCCCTCGATTCGAGTTCCCTAGCTCAATTAATGTAATACAAAAGCCCTGCGACTCGATACTGTCCAGTGTGCGATAAAGCTGCATTGGAGAAAAAATAATCAGCGACACAACAATGCCATTGTGTCGTACGAGAGAAACAGCCACTATTTGGTTCTCAATGTAATCCGAGAGCTTGATATGAGGTGTGTTCGACGGACAACTGACGTAACGTGACATAATTTACATTACGGTACGTCGCCCTCACGCTTCTTTTATAAATGGGACGTGTCCATAGAAAACAAGCCGCAAACACGCTTCATTAAGCCTTCTGAATACTCCCCAATTATTCATAAAGACACGCTGAATTGAACGCAAAGAATCTGTGTATATCAAATCTATATCGTATCAAATTCACATTTCGTACCTTCATTACTTATTGCCGCGAAATAATACGGATTTATGTAAAACCAGAGAAGTTCTACCAACACCGCCCATCGTTCGAATCATAAGGAGTACATTACTCATTATTTTTAGAACGCCGTATAGGCTCTCTATTCCTGTCTCTACAAAGATGAATCTTCCTCGAGATACGCCCTTGAAACAACGAGATTATTATACATCAAATTAATCCTCTTTCTCTCTCTCTCTATTTGCTTAAGTTAAGAACTCCACACTCTTCTGTTAGTAACTGTTAAAAACAGTTAAACTGTAAAATCAGTTAAAAAGGTCATCACATAAGCCATCATCTCATCAACAACAGTAGCGCAAATCCAAGGCCAGGTGGAAGGTTGGACAGGAGGTAAGGCAATGCCAGCAATCGAAAATGACGAGCACACAGCAATCTTCCACACGACGAGACTCACCCTCGTCCTCTTCTTCAGGAATTTTGATGGAGAGCTGCAGAAACTCTTGCAGATGCTTGGGCAGATTTCTAGCGTCCTTGACCTCCCTGCCATCTACAAGACACCTGGCCTTTGTCAGCTCATCATCATCATCATCATCCTTCTTCTTTTTCTCACCAGCACTAAACTCCGAATCACTATCATCTAAATGAATCCCGAACTTGTTCATCCTATTCTTAGCCTTTTCTATGAACTCCTTTTCCACTACACTCAAGTTCCCTTCACCCTTGTTCGTCTTTTGTAGATCGTAGTGAGAACTTATCTTTATTACCTTGTGATGCTTCCTCTCCTCCCTCTCCAAAACTTTATGAACATACTCATCGTACATTTGTTTTCGAAACACTTCTCCGTTCGTTGGTACAGATGCAATAGATTTCGCCTTTTCTTTAACGTTCCTACGTCCAGAGTCAACCCTACGAACCACTTCCTCAAGTTTCGTTTCATTTACCTTCAGAGTTTCTTGAGTTTCTTGAATTTTTTGAATTTCTCTCTTTGAGAAAGAGCTGCTGTGATGATCATCAGACTCTGAAACTTTCTGAGTTTGTCTGTCTTCCTTACTTTCGATTTTTTCCCGAAAACTTTCCATGTGAACACCATCCATATCTGAAACCTTTCTTGAGGATTCGCGAGTACCTTCTCTCTTACTGAGATCAGAATTGTTTTTGTCCACCTGCCTAACTTCCTCCTGCCAAGATTCTTTCTTAATTACACCATCACCATTGGCAGTTGGCCTATCTTTATCATCACCTTTATCAAGTTTATCATCTCTATCAAGTCCATCATCTTTTTGAAGACAACTTTTATTGTCACCAAGAGACTCCTCTGTTAAAAGCACATCCCTCAGTTGGCTCTCCAGCAACTCAATATATCTCAACTGCTTGTCAAAGTACTCCTGAGGCAGAGAATATCTTCTACGTCCATCCAGCTGATCCTTCATACTAGCCTGCAACTGTTTTAAATTCTCCATAATTTCCCTAGGAGTCACTTCTTTACTGGATATTTCTTTATTTATTATTTCTTTGTCTGGATATTTCCTCTCCTCCAGGTGTCTTCTGGGAGGCACCTTATCAAAAATACTGGTCGTGTCTATACATGACCTGTCAACAGTCACAGGTTTCTTGATCTTGGGTGGCACCTCTGGTCTGCCATCGATTAAAGCCGGATTAACGTTCAGCCTCGGATCGATATTCTTCCTAACTGATGTCTTCCTACCTTCAGCGAAGCTCGGCAACTTGTTGATTATCGCGCTATTCATGGAAATTGGACTCTTGCGTAGTGGGGTCGCACAATGAACAGGTGACTCTGTCTCAGGCGAACGAACTATCAACGCACTATTAATGTAATGACTAGGCTCTCCAAATTTCCTACCAATTCCATTTTCACAGATTGATTCCTGTTTTATTGCACTTGTTTTCATTGGCTCAGTTTTCATCGACTCATTTCTCATCGATGTTCCGCCCACTCCGGATTTGTGACTACTGATGTCTCGTATCAAGTTGAACCCCTTATCAGAATTCTCGTATTTACTCTCTCGCTGTGCTATTAATAGTTCGCCAGGCGCACTAGTTCTCGCCCATCGCGAGATATCAGTGGAATCACGTCTCGCGAGGTTCAGCCAATCACTCAGTCGCGTGACCCTCAAACGGTCTTGTAAATCGTCAGGATTTACGGAACAACCGGAACGAGGAACCACTGGATTTTCTTTGATGATGTTGAGCAATTTGTTGCCAGAATCATTGCTGGAAGGGAAATCCACTTTGTACTTCACAGGCGAAACTCTCTGTTTGTCATGATTGTCATGATAAGTGCGTCTGTTAAGAAACTTGGTATGCAGATCCAACAACTTGTCAGCATCTTTCCGGATTTCTGTCTCTTGCTGTGAAGGTGACAAGCAAACCAACAAATTAGGGTTCTCAGTTGTCGAGACACCCATCCAAGTCTTAGGCCTTTCTCTCTGCATATTTTCCTCCGGATTATTAGTCTTGCGCAAACTCAAGCCTTCATTCAATGAGGGGTGAATATTATTCAAGTTCTTGAATATGTTGAACTTGGGAACCGTAATCTCATTGATGATCTGCTCGCCATAGGGCATGGACAAGATCTTCTTGATGCAAAGATCCTTCAACAAATCCGGTCGATTGTCCGACTTTCTGTTCTGAGCCTCATCTATTGGCACAAAATAGAGATCCTCAACAGGTGAGTAAGGAATTGGCAGCGGTGATTCCGATTCTTTGCTGTCCCTGAAGTTCTCCTCAGATGCCTTCAGAAGAGCTAGTTTTCTTTCAGGCTTCGGCGATCTTTTATCATCCTTCTTTTCTTCTTCTTCTTTCTCTTCTTCTTCAATGTCTTCTATATCCAAAGATGATCTTTTCGGGTTGTATCTTGCAGTGCTGGGGGTAGCAGAACTACTCGTAGACTCTTGACCTTGCAAATCTGGACTCGGAGCACTGATTGAACTTTCCGTGTCGTTGGTATTGTCGGATTTATCTGCTCTCTGGATTATAGACTCCTTTTCTGCAAGAGAGACCGAACTTTGATCAAATTCTTCACTGATCGAACTCAAAGACTTTCCCTCTTCGTGGAAAGTGGACTCTCCGTTGACAGTTTGCGGTTGGCACTGATCCTCTTGCAAAAAATAACTTTCGTCTTTCGTAGTGGAAGATTCTTTTGACTCGGTAGGTAATACGTTGACGTTTGGGCAGGGTGTGGTCGAGTGGGTAAACTCCGAGCATTTTTCGAGCGACGCATCGTGTACATAGTCATGTGCTATTTCAAGGCTCGCATCACTGCCAAATTTGCCATCGTTACATAAATCGGTGACGCTGTCACTCTCAATAGAGGCACTCAGGCTTGGCGCCATTAAATCGTCGATGATGTCGCGGATGTTTTGCGGCAGCTGTCTCAGATCGATATTACAGAGGACATCTTGCACGTCCTGTCTTGTCGTTTCATGATTCGACAAAACAGCCAACAGAGTTCTGACAAATTCTACTGTTTTCGTTTCGGAAAAGTCAGTTGACTTGTAAGCGTGTAGAACTCGTTCATGATGATCAGCTAAAAAAGGTTGCGGCTGATTTAAAACTTGCTGATTAGATTGCAAAGTATTCAGTTCAACTTCATTTGCTAGGTATTCCGAATCAGCTGAAAAATGTTTGTTGTAGAAAACACGGATCGGTTTGTGTCGCACTGGAGGAGCAGGTGGTGCTCCTTTAAATCTGTGTCGATTTGGAAGCGGAGGAATTTCCGGCAAGGGGTAATCTATTTCCGGCGGAGTGGGAGGACGCTGAGGCTCACATTCAGTTCCAAAGCTAACGGTTCTTTTCGGTGGTGTGGGTGGGCGTTTAGATCCGTACATTTCGTTTACTATGTTGTCTTGAATTAGAGAAGTGAATATTTGGAAAGGTCGATGGTATCTTGGATCGTAAAAGCTTTGTTGTCTAAAATGACGATGAGGCAAGAAGGTATTTTCGTGGGAATGAATTTTTTCACCTGATGAAATGAGATCTTGGTGAGAGCTGTTTAGTTCAGAAGCTTTCTCTGGCTGCAAGTCACCATTAGGTAAATTTCTTTCCAAATCTTGATCAGGTCCTTTTTCACTGATGAGACTCTCTTGGCTCTTCTTATCTTCCTCCTTGTGATCAGAAACACTTATCTCTTCCGCATTTCCTTCATCCCTTACATTCTTCTTACATTCTTCACTTACCTCACATTCCATCTTCTGCCTCTTCTTCTGATCGTCATCATCCCTCCTGAACTTGCCAATCTCCTCATTAATAAAGTCCCTTATATGCTGATCATCATCCTCAGACAATTTCTCCCCCTCCTCTTGAATGATGTCCAGAAATCTGTTCGATTCTTGAATCTGGGAGTGGTAAGACTCCAGAGTAGGATGCTTTTTAACTTTTTTTGGTGGCATTCCTAGTTCCAATCTCTGGCACTCCAACTTTAGCTTCTCCTGATTTTCTTTATTGTTCTGAGAAGAGGGAAGTCTCAATCCTTCAATGAAGTTCCTCAATTTGATCTCATCTTCCTGAGAGACGTTAGCTTCAAACGTTTCCTCGTCTTCTGGCTTACCGGTACTGGATTCTTCAGAGTTGGATCGTTCTCCAAGAGGATCTCTTTCTAGATCAGATTCAGTTTCGACAATGATAGCATGTCGACTATTATCAGTTTCGATGTCACTGTCGCTCACCTCGTGAATCTCGAGGCTGTCCCCCTTGTCTGCCAAGATTGCATGAGCGAAGCCTTGGTCGCCAAGGGTCTCGACCTTGTTCGCCACATCGTTTGAAAGTGGCTTGACAGGTTCCAAAGGTTCAGACACCGTCACGATAATCGACTGATTTTCGGATTTTGGATGTCCTGATTCCAAAATTCCAACCCCAGGTATGTGATCGAGTTTAGCTTCCAAAGGAGAGTTGCTGATCGTTGTTATCTCGCAAATTTTGGTTCCTGTGTCCAGAACTTTTTTCTCAAGTTTGAACTTGTTGCGCCTGGGTCTCCATCGTGTTATAGACATGTTGTCTTCGCAAGGAAGTCCACTCAGAGGAAGACTCTCTGTCGTTACCTTAACTGCATTTCCGTTTATATTAGCTTCTGCCAAATCTTCTCCTTTTTCAAGAATTTTATCTTTATCTTGAATTTGATCATTTGAATTGAATTGATCGTTTTTATCGGTCGAGTTTTCAACTTCGGAAGATTCGTTCTCTTCTTGTTCTTCTTCCAAAGTCGAAGAGCGTTCTGGTAGTGTCAATGGTCGTTGGAATCGTTTCCGGTTCCGGTTTCGGCGGTTCCTTCGATTGCGCGAGCCGCACGGCATCCTTGTGTTGCCAACTTCAGCGTCGGTTGAGTAATCCAGAGATTTGATGGAGTTTTGATTTTCCGCGGACGCACGTGATTCGTTATTTATTTCGGGAGATTCTTAAAAAAGATTATCAATAACGAGTCACTATTCGAAGATACAAAGGATCAATAAACGAGGCTTTAAAGAATGTAACTTGATACAGTAATTAATTACTCTATTTTGATAGCACTCCACTTTGAACCGCAAATGCTTTAAAAATTTTTACTACAAGCTTGAAACCTATTTAAAAAGTCGCGAAGTGCACTTCATTAACGGTGGCTCGTGTTTCTTGGCAAATATTTATCTCGAGTTCTCTTGAGAATCAGGGAATTTCACTGCGAGATTTATTTTAAATTTTGTGTGTCTTCAAAGACCTCTTGTGAGTCGATGGACGATGTTTACGAACCTCAGCAAAACTAGTCTACTCTACTAATAGCTCCCTCGCGTTTCCAATACTAAAGTAAAATGAATCTCGCGAGTGGAAAAGCTGTGTCGGTAAAGACGAGGAAACTATTTTTTTATTAATTTGCAAAAAGAATCTACTGGATTTTATATTAGGTCAGAATTAGGTACATTAAGAAATGCTTTGAAAATTAATGTTTTGAATGTATGAAATATGTATGAAAAAAAATTGAGATGATAAAAAAGATATAAAAAAGATTAGGATGATGTGCATAAAAAGTATTATGATTGTGAATTGGATTTTCTAATCATGCAACAAGCCTATTCCGAGTTGGAAATTCCAGAGGATAAATTTGATATTGAATTATCGAGACACTTACGTTTTGCGGTGTCAGTTTCCTGTTCGGGTGACGAATTTTTTAAACCGCCGTTCTGATTGACGTAGTTTTTGTCAGCGTTTGTGTCATCTGAAAAAAAATTGCTTTTTAGTTTTGAATTCGAATCTTGACGCATAATTAATTATTGGATCCATTTAGTTATTTTAATTTCAATTAAAAGTGGAGCACATTTTCTATAAAATCGATGTTCAGCTTGTTCAGAAATAAAGTTTTACCAACTTGAATAAATTCATTGAATAAAGTTGGTTCACCGAATGATTAAAGGATACAATCAAAGGATTAAAGGATTAATTGATTCGACAAATACAAAGTTGCAGCTGCTCAAAAATGTATAATGCATTCCACTGACGTAAACTATTCACTAAAGATCGAAATTGGAGGAATATATTGGAACGGGAGAGAGAATTAGTCCATTTAAGGATTATCAGTGAAACTGTATCAGTAATTTTCGTAAAAGTGACTAAATCGTAATAGCAAATTGGTAGAGAGTAAAATTAGACGAGAATACTCGATCAAGGTAATTCCAAATTAAACTCAAAGAGGATTTCAATTCTAATTTCAATTCTAATTCCCAATTAGACAAATTGATTAAAAATATTTCACTTGAAATCAATTCTTGTAAAACTGTCAGATTTCTTTCCATAAAGGAAAAGATTTACTCGAATGAAATACATGAAACACAAGTGAAATAAAATCCGAGAAAATCTGTGGAACGTTTTCCGATAACTCAGGCGAAATAAAATATGTCCTCTGGGATTACCATCATACTCCGAGGAACTCCAGGGGTAGATGAAAGATTTAACGATTCATGGAAACTGGTGTTCCGATGGAAGACCTTTTACAATCTTCTTCCTCACAATTTATTCTTCCACACCTCTTCCACAGTTTTTAAATCTCGCTATTTCACGTTTTATTGAGAACCATAAAGTCAAGATTGATCTAATTGAGACACCGAGAAAGAGTCGCGAGTGTCTCAGCACCTAAAGCTCGAACACTTTTTGGCACATGAGAGCCAGTTGGTGTCAACATGGCATGTAGGGTGCTTGAATCGCGAGTACTCACTGAATGTGATCAACTCAGACGTCCAATGTACGTCGGTACCCCTCCCACATGCAAACAAACAGACATTTTATCCATTGTGTTACTGTGTGTGTTTAAATGCCCATGTATATTGTATAATACATGTAGTATACTGTACCTATACATATTTGTATGTTGTGTTTCTTTACAAACATGAATGTATGCAACACACATTCATGTTTGTAACATGCATTCATGTTTGCAACACACATTCAGGAATCGGTGTGAAAATACAATCCCACATGTAAATCTGGATGTATGTGTCTTCATACACCGAATATTCGCTGCATAAATAGATGATGAACATTATTTTTGCTCTGCTCACACTCAGAAAGAGATAAGGTAAAAAACGCCTGCCATTTACTCTCATTATTCAGAATAAACTCAGAGGTACTAAATTCATAAACAGTTTCAAGGATGGGCGTGTGCGTGTGTTTTAATAAGTGTAAGTTATAATGTGAGCAGATTCCCCTCCATGCATGGAGCCACTTCCGAGGCGGACTTCCTTCCGTACACAATACACAATCACAGTAAACTGTGACATACGCGAACCCTTCCCTTCGTTAATGCGCCCGACCACAGTTTTTATTATGTCACGATTGGCGATCTCGTGCAACACGTGCGTGTCAAAAGTGGAGCTGCATTATAGCTCAAAAGGATGTTATGAGAAGCTGAAAAAGATGTTATGAAAACCTGAAAAGGATGTTATGAAAGTATAAAAGCTCTCTTTCTTGAAAATCATCATCGAAATTGAGCGTTCAAATTCGTTCTTTCTTAATAACTGCGGAACATCATGTCACAGTAACGAAATGACAAAATTATTCAAAATTGAAACCAATAAGGATGTTAGAGGAAAAAGAGAAGGAATAAGATTATTTTTACAAAGCGGAAGGTACTTTATGTTACTTAGGCAAGGGTGAGTGACTCGCTAATTAGATTCTACCTCTCGAGACGTTGCAAGGGTGCAAGCCTCAAGAGATACAACTGTGCTCGACAAGCAAGCAACTTATTTAAGACCCTCTTAAAAGACGATATCGACGTTCCTGAAACCAAGAGGAGCAGAACCTGAGAGAGAAACTACTTATAAGAAAATCCAAACAAATAAGACCGTAAAATGTTTTAATTAACTATAAGTCACACTACAGTTGTAACTTTTATTCTCGCTTTTATCATCTGAGCTGAACTTTTTATTATCTGAAAGTTGCCACAAAATGTGCTTCAGAATGAAAAAAAAATGCTTCAAATGACGCAGGCAATCATCAGATTATGATATACAATCATGATTATCTAATCTAACGGGTTCGGAATGATCAATAGTCCTGATGTGAAGGAATCGTTCAAATTCGGGATGGGCATCGATGGAGGTCGTGAGGTGAAGGATAAAGCGTGAAGGATGGAAGACGAGACTTGCGGAAACATGGGCTTGGCCCCTTCGGCCCATGACACCGCACCTAGATACAATGCATTAACGTGTCATGTCCATGCTTATGTCTGTGTTTCTAGTACATTGCAGGATCCACGCTAGCTACCGACAGATTCAAAATCGATGCTATCTGTCGACGCGGCCCATTACATATATACGCACTAGTAAACGCTACCGTTAATGTTATATTAATACAATGTCCGCCTCCGACAGCGATCCTGAGATCAGGTTCACATTGCTGCGAAAATTGGGACGATACGTTGACATTTTCTGAAATCAATCAACTTTTCCAAAGTTCATTGTTTCCAAAGTTTCCATAGTTCACCTGGAAAGGTGAATGATGAACACTAGGGGAACATCAAACGACTTTAACCTTTGAGTACATTTTCATTAGCTAATGGAGTACCATAGTCGCTGTTCACTGGAATTTATAATAATTAATGACTAGCAACTATGATATGTGTATCCTGCAAAGTTTTTAAATCTGAAAAGAGAAAAATCTGATCAAGATCTAGAATAGCTTTTTGCAAGCGAGACAGTTCAGCCGATAAAGGAACAATTTCCGGTCAAGCTAGTCTACTTGTGGAGCTGGGGTCCTTATTTCCGGAGTGAAATTATTCCATAGAGGAAGTCGTTTATGTAAAAGTGTCTCCCCTATGAAATGCAATTTAAGTGGTTTTACGCTTCCTTGGGCAATAAATAATCCTTATGCTCAAGACGAATTTTATATATTCATCAAAACCACACATTAATCAAATATAAGTTTAAAGCAATACTTGAAATTATTAATTAAAAATCAAAATACCATTAGTTTCCTTGACATCTAGAAATTCAAGGTTCCTTTGTAAAGTCTGCAAAGAAAAATCTGGATGCGTAACTTCCGTCAGTTCCAAAAGAACATTGAAGTTCTGCGTGAACAATGATTCGTCTCTCAGTAAATTTGTTTCTAACCCTGTTTCTAATCTTTTCTCTCCATTTTCCAATATTTTTCCACCCATGCTAGCATTTCTCAACTCCTCCTCATCCACTTTGAATCTTACAGTTTTCCTACTAGCGGGAGAACCATCTCTGCTGTATCCCTTATCTTTTTTCAAAATAGGCTCCCGATTCAAAAGGTTGATCATAGTTTGCTCAATTTTCAAATGCTCCTGAACGAATTCATCCAAATTCGCTGAGAATTTCCCTTTCTGTGATTGGTCATCCTCCTTCAAATAATAATCGAATTTCCTCGCTTCATTGGAATTAAAATCAGGAGCAATTGCTACGGTATTCATTCTCCTGAAATCGAGCGTATTTAATTTATTTTCGAAATTCTGTCTTGTTTCTGGATTTTTAAAACAATCTGGAGGGTCTATTAAAAATTTCAAAGCTTCAAGATGTTCAGTATATTCTCTCTCAAGTTCCTCCTGCCTTCTCGCATGACAGTTCCTCAAATTATCTTCATCGGACTGATCAAATCTTCTTCTTTTAATTTGATGATTTTTCAAAAATTCGTTTGTCCTCTTAGACTTTCTTTCCTCGATTTGTATTCCTCTTTCTTTAACAAGGTCCCGTTTTTTCGTTTTGTGTCGAGTTTCAAGTCGAACTTTTGGTCTCAATTTTTTTCTCCTTCGCCAGGGAGCACTTAAAACCCTTAAAACTGCAGGGAAACGAGACTGAGGTGCAAATGAGGTTTTTTGAGAGCGATTCTCATCAAGGACTTTTGGTTTTGGTCGTTTTGTTATTACCAATGGGTTCAGCGCTTCCGTTTGACGAGAGGAACTCGCCTCGTCAATGGAGGAAAAACAACGTGAACAAGCGAGAAATTTCATGCTATCGCTTTTGTTTTTGACACAAAACAAGTCAAAAATTAAGCAAAGAAATATTTAAAGAAAGACATCTCGAAATTCAGATACAAATCATTTTCTGGCCTTCATTGTTATGTTTGTCTTTTGTCTTTCAAATAGAATTGAAAGGATCTGAACGTCCTGACTATTTTCCTGAACTCTCTTTAACTTTTTTTTAAAAACTTCTTTGCATCTCTTTTTTATTTTTATTTCTTCCCGCAGAAAAAACAAATTCCAAAACCAAAAAAAATTCTTTTACACTTTCTTTCTGCTTTCTTCTCTCATTTTCTACTTGAACTCTCATTTTCCTCAAAAACTCGGTTAAACTTTCACTTTTGAACCTTTTACTTTCAAGTGAAGGAAAAAACTTTCAAAGAAGATAATGCTTTCAATGAAGATAATTACTTCACCGACACTGATAAGGATTTCCGAACTTTTTTCGAGTCTTCCTGTCATTCTTCGCGCGAATGACCATCGCGTTGGTCATTAATAGAGTTTCGGCTGACTGGTTGCGATCGTCATCAAGGCCTGTTATATGGAGGTGCTCCGGAGCGAATAAAGTATTAGATTTCTCGAAGACGAGAGCCTGATTTGATTCGCGGCGAGGACAACAATTATTGAGGATTCATGAGGACTCGTGTCGCGATGACGCTCGAGAAGGTGAACACTGACAACTAAAGTAGAATTGCTTGGACTACGAAAAGGAAGACGAGAATCGCTTCTTGTCGTTGGTAGGCGTAGGGCGTTTAAGTGGAGGGTGCGCCCGTCTCGAACAAATACGTGGGTGTAATCAGCAGGTGCATGTATGCGTGAAAGTACACGAGGGACATCACGGGTTCTACTTTGCTCGAGAGGGGCCGTTAACTCGATCCTTGGCCTTGCCGAATAATTATGAATGGAAGGAAAAGAATATTATAAGGATTATTATTATTATAAATTATCATTTAGAAGACAGGAGTTTTCCAAACAAATGAAGTAATTAGGCTGCAAGAAACCAGAAGAAGTAGGTGGAAGTCATTTAAAGGCCAGTGAAATCTCAACTCAAAGGTGAACTTACAATGGAAATTGATAGAAAACTAAGTATAAGAAATATAAGATTAATTGACTGTCATTTTTTCAAGGAGAGAGGTTTCTTCTTTAAGTTGAGGTAAATGACATGTTGAGTAATTCTATGTGCGTGTGTAATTAAAAATGAATAACT
>JAUEJJ010000004.1:9696938-9709789 GCA_032164275.1 Synergus coniferae
GTTATGGCAAGTAATACGATTTGATACGGACATTCGAATCCGATGGAATCTACTGAACCGTTACAAATAGTTACGTATGTGAGTGTATCATGCATACTTTCGTTAAAAAAGCAAGGACAATTGATCTGGTCCGCCGGAAAATACGAATACAGGTATGTTAGGCGCACCCTCTCTCACGTGACGTCACACCGTATTTCCGGTCACAATCAGCGCGACGGTGATGACTACAGCTTCATTGTGTGACACTATTATTATGCTCCCGATTACTTTCATACTAATGCTGCCAAACTCATGATTGGCAATACGATATTTATTTCCGTGCTCGATGGATCAATTGCGTTCCTCTCGAAAAAGAAGTCCCATTCACTTTTAGACTCATAGATTTATGGGAAACCGATTTATGAATTTTTGGAATTTTATTCAATGTTTTCTTAGTTTTAATGAAATAGTGGTTCAGAACAGAGTGGAATCTATCGAATTTATCTATAATAATTAATGGAATTTTGAAGAGATTATTTTAAGAATTAGAGAATTTTGAGAATTTTTAAGAATTTCAGAGAAAAGTATTGTTGTATGATACTTATTTCTAAATAAAATTGAATTCAAGATTACGCTTACTGGTTTAGGCCAAGTTTCAAGTGATCACCGGCATTTCTCAAGAGTGCGTGAGCCTCGCTATTTGTTAGCTCGCGAGTGCTTTTTCCGTTGATACTACTAATCAAGTCACCCTCTCTGACACCCTGCTGAGCAGCTTTACTGCCTGGATTGACCTGCAATAAAAAAATTAATTAAAACCATCGATTATATATAATATATAAATAAATACAATTTAAGTGTTTATTTTAATAATCATTCGGTAGTACTCTGGTAGTACTTCGAGTTTTTATTATAAAACAAAATTTTTGCAAGAAGAATATCATAAGATTTAAACTTCCATAGAATTTTATTTTAAGACTAAATTATTTTAAAAATCGGTTCTGATCAATTAATTAATTTCATACCCAGTGCTTTCGTAATAGAGAAAGATATAAATCGAATGCGAACCCGACGCACGTCAGTGTTGGTTGGTTAGCCTGCCTGTAGGCGTCGAGATTTTACCGTCGAATTTTGGTAATGAGGGTTCATTTTGAAACTGAAGGGTTGTTTTTGTTAGTTGGTTTTTGCGGAATTCATGAGCCCAGAAGAAGCCCAACATTATGGTGCAATTGATTTTTTTTACTGTACGGTTTGAGGCAAAATTGATTTATTGAAAAATGTAAAGGAGCCTGAAAATGTTTGTTGGTGTCCAAAAAAAAAAAGCCGAAAATTATAAGATACTCGGAATAAAGAAATTTCGTAGGAGAGGAATTCCATTTCATATCCATTTGGAGGAATTCCAAATGGATATGAACTTTCCAAATTTGGAGGATTGAGCCAGGTGTTTGGGTTCAATGAAAGTGTATGATTCGTGAACCAGACGCTAATTCGACCCTTATATTCTCACCATGGTGCTGCGCCTTCGCTGGGCAGGCGAGCAGAATTTCAGCATGCTGATCACGCTCGCAAAAAAGTTCTGTCCTATGCAGATGCGCTCTTTCCGCTCATGCAATTGAAAGGGGTGTGTATGTGAGGAAAAAAAGCACGAGAACAAACGATCCCAGACACCTTGCTGCTTCTTCTCTTTCAGCACCTTTTTGTCCCGGATTAATGAAACAGAGACACTTCATATACACGATATTGATCACACTTTGCATTGACACAAAGCTGGACCACTTTTACCAGATTATAATCCAGTGACACACTTTTTTAACTTTTGTGCGCTTTTTTCAAAAATCTCGCCTGATTTAATGTCTATTTATTGTTTTTTAAACAAAGTTACTTCTGATTCAAATTTAGAGGCCTATAAATATTGCCAGTGGAAAAATCTTATTTAGTCAGACCCGCTAGGAACACTGGCTGACTCAAAATGTTTCAAGTAGAAATGTTGTATACGGTCAGACTCGCAAAAATTGTGTTTGGCCGAAAATACTGCTAGTAAAAAAAGCTGACATAGTCAGACTCCCAACAAATATTGGCGGACCAAAAGTACTGATAACACAGAATTCTATATAGTCAGGGAAACAAAATATACACTGTTAATGAAGAAAATTTAATAAAGAAGAAGCGTTTCTCACTAATTCATAATAAAAGATTAAATAAACTTATTAGAATTAATATTTATATTTTCATTTTAATTTGCAGAGGTGAAAAGCTTGCAGTAGTTAATTAAAAATCCTTCCTTTCATCAGTGATGCTAAAGGTAAAAATTTCTCATTTACTCATCCAATATTTCCGGCTTCAAAAGAATATGAATTTTCCTCCAGAAAGGGGAATTCAACGTGAAAGAGCTCTTATTAAAATTTATTTGAAATCCTATTCATATATGACGAGCAGTGAAGTACAATATCATAAATAAAAACTTTTTCTCACATCAGCTATATGTGGAAGAATAATAGAAATATTAAATACTATTTGAGAATATTGAAATTTCAGTAACTTCACAATATCTTGATCTACGTAGTCTTGATCTACCAATAACTATATATTTTCACGTATTATTTTATGTACTTTTTGAACTTGAACGAGGTATCAAGATTCGGATGGAAGTATCTTAAAACGAGTGTCACTTTAACTCGCGAGATGTCAGCCGTACCAGACGGTGGTTGCATTTTAATTATGCGGTTTTGTAACGAACGAAAGAAGAAGAAATGGACAACGTTGTTCCATGTAAGAGAGGAGTACGGGAACTGGGGTCTGTTTCTTGGATGACACGAGACTGCGGGGTGCAACCACATCACCACGCGGCGCCAATCTTGGCCATCCAGCATAACACGCAAGTCTTTTCGGGCTGACCTTTCTTAGCGACCTGTCATCCATTTTTCTTGCAGCCACCACAAAACCCCGCGGTGCATTCTTCCTGATTTATCGACGTTGATAAAGCGCGATCAGTAAATAACGATTTGTCACAAAGAAGAGAAACCCGGAGAATTAATGGCGTTACTCAAATTTTCATGTACAGAAAATAAGTACCGAAAGTACCGAAAGATAAGAATAAAAATAATAATCCTATCTTAAAAAAGTCATGTTACCAATATATCGAACATATTGTTATCAAAAGTCTGATTGGTTTGATTTGAAATTGTTTAGAATCCTCTGAATCTTTATAGCAAATGCTGTGCAAAAACGAGAAATTAAATCATAATTCCTAGTCAAATAAAAATAACAAAATTCAAATGCATGACCTTCAGAAGAAATAAATTTCAAAATTTCTGACAAAAGGATCAAAATAAAAAACAAGCTGGAACTTTGTTGATCATAACAAGAAGATATATTACGACCTTGATATGCTCAACATAAAATAGCGCAGTTTCTCCGACTTTTCTCCTCGCTTTTCTCTTTCTTGTTTGCAATTTTGAAATGTGGGTGAAAATAAAGAAAATGATCGAAAAACAGCGAGAAGAGCAATGTACTTAAAATTTCATTGAATAAGGGAAGATCTCTTCAGATGTCACTCTTTGAAAGTAGTTTCAAGAGAATTGGATGTTTATAACATGAAAAGTCGAGAGTACATAAAATTTCGAAGGGTAGTGTCGGAAGCAATGAAAGTACTCGAAGTGAGATAACTAAAGAGTGCGAATAGTCGGCGGATAGTGTCGGGACTCTACATAGTTATTCCCGAGATAGCCATTGCAATCCATGCACACAAGTAGCTGCCCCTCCCATATTCCCAGCTTGCAAACTTGACTTTTTTCTCAATCTTGACTATTTTCTCCATCTTAACTTTCAAACATTCGCCAAACCAGAGATCTGAGAACAAATTTATTGCCTATTTGAAAGAAATTGTTTGAATACTCTCAAACTTCTTTCTTCACTTTTTTCGCAGCTTCTTTGATCAATAATATGGCTCCAAGAAATTGTTCCTGTCAAGAAAAATCATCTTCTTGCATTTCTAGGTATAACGGAAAGTATCAGGAGTCATTCATCCGTGAGATTAAATATTACATGTAGATATACATCCAAGAATTCAAACAAATAATGTTGGATGAAAAATTAAGTCAAGGTTAAGATCTAGTATTTCTGAATCGCGAACGACACAATTGTCAAGCAGCCAAGGTTGAATCTCGGCTTAGATTTTCAATGAAACAAGTGAATACTTCTGATGATCGGTTTATGAAGAATAGCTGATGGATTAATTAACAAAATTTATTTTTATCAGAATGAAAGCATTGGTCAAAGAATGTTGGAAAAATGTTTTTCACGAGAAAAATATTTTTATCCCTGCAGAGGAATATCACAGTTTCGAATCAGCAAATGGAAATTTAACCTCCGATCGTATATAGCTATGGACATCGTAAAATCAGACCAAATAAAATATCATAATACTTCCTCCGGTGTCATATTTATGGATGAAAAGTATAACAAATCGATGACGCTCGTAAAAATGCGATATAAAGCGAGAAGTAGAGGGTTTTACAGCTTTTTATGTTTCGCGCGAACTGCTGTCAAAAGTTATTTGCATGTCAAGCTTAAAAATGTGTGAATTATTATCCCTTTCCCGATGTGAATTAAATTAAAATTGAACACATTTCAGTGAATACACGTTTCATTGTCAGTGAACAATCTGCTCTACTTTACAAGGAATTTATATTTTCAGTCAATTTTTTATGTGCCAAATGGGATAAATTTATTTTAGCTAAAATTTAAAGGATTATTTCATTTAAAAGTAAAGTTTAAAAATTAATTTACTTAAAATAGTAATGAAAGATGATTCGATATGATTTTTTTTCTGTTTGACAATTGTTTCGATTGATTTATCAAGGAAATTGACAAGTGTAAAAAAAGTGTGAAACAATCGATAAGAGAAAGAAAGTTTGTATTCCTTCTGTGTAGGGCGTGTGAAGATAAAATATACAAGAATTATTCTTCGTGTATCCGGCAGTCTAACTATACGTGAGAGGAATATACCCTATAATTGAGGTAAGAAAATATAGAAAAAGCTAGAGGTAAGAAAATATAATTATGGAAGTCATAATAATTATAGAAATTATTTCCCTGGATTTTTTGAAATTCAGTTTTAATATACTAGCAACTATGATCTCGTTTTTGCACACAATTGTTTTGATTCAAATTCGATATATTTACACAATTTGCGCAAATTCTAAACCAATCAGGTTTTCGATAACAATGTGTTCGATACGTGGTAACATCACTTCTTAAGATAGGAAAAAAAATCGATCTGTAATTAAATGTTTATGAAAGTCTCTAGAAATTATTTAGAAACGAAATTTTGGTATCTGAAGAAGCCAGAAGAATAGAAAGGAGTATCACGGTTTGATTTTCACTTGAAGTGTAAAAGTAAATTAAGGAAACAAATTTGATTTCCGTATTCTGGACGAGTTTCTTGCGAGTGACAGGAAACTGAGAATGTATTTCGAGGAATGACACTGAAGTGGAAAGGGGTGGTGAAAGGATGGGAGGCTCATCACGTGAAATGCATTATGCATACGAAATTCATTCGTTCCTTTTATCTTGGGTTTGTCAACAAGAAGGGCTGTAATTAACCGAGAATTGGGAAAAGCAATTAAGTTCTGTTTTATAAAGATCTTTTATAATTAAATAGTTGTATTCGAAAATTCACATTAAAATGGAAATATTTTGAGACATTTAAATATGTCTATCAACTATTATTGTAATTAATTATAATAAATTAGAAATACTTTAAAAAGCAGGAATAATTGTGCTTTTTAAAAATATTTTTAATTAGTCTTGGAACAGATAATATTACAGCTTAATAGGTCTATTAGTCTATTTAAATTTAAATCGTAATGGGTGGATAAATGTAGTTTGCGAAAGGTCATGTGTAAATCACTTGCAGATAAAATCGAAGAAATTCGTTATCTTTAATTCAATCTAGGAGTAGTAAAATATCAAATTCCTAAAAAATAACTTGCAATAACAACTGTGAATAAAATACAAAGATTTGCATAAGACTGGTGAGCCGACAATAGCCAAGCAAATATTTTGAGCTGTTCTTCGTGCTTTGAAACATTTTTCATGGATTTTAAAATGGTGCTGCAATCATTTTCCGCATTGACATATACAATACAGTGGACGGTAGAACAATCTGCCTTCTAAACGAGGACAATAGGGAGCAATAAACAAGGCTTGCTAAACTCTCCATATCTATTCCTTTTACTTTGTCCTCGACTTTGTCGGCTTTAACAAGCGAGAAAATAATATCACCCGGAGAGTTTAAAGAGTAAAGTCCTGGGGCAAAATAAGAGCAGGTAGTTCTAGTTTTAGGTTACTCGGAGATTCTTTACTAGAGTCGATCATCTTTCCCAGCTTCCTACGGTGGAAGAAAATAACGAAGAAGAAAAGAGAATTAAAAAAGAAGTAGAAGCAGGAAAAAGGAAATTCCGTAACCAGAACCCTGAAGCTGGGAAAAGAGGTCGTAATAAAAGTAGTTTCAGAACTTTTACTCTTTTTCAGAAATTTAATTTGAATACTTTATGGTTTCAGCTAATAAGCATCTTTTCGTTCCGGAAGTATCCTTTTAAAATATTTTTAGAACGCGCCAATGCTGCACTTTTCTTTTAATGTGATGTAGACTTTTATTGCACTACTTTTTCCGCAGCTGAACGGAATAAAGCGAGGGGTTTAAATCTTTTTAGTTTAGGGCTTTTGCAATTTTCAAATTGGTTTCCTTTTCATGTTGGCTGAGTTCCAAAGTATTTAAGTCATGTCTGGAAGAGAATGAGAGACGGGGAGAGACAGCAGTGCCATTTCACTTGGACAATGGCCGGCAACAATAGAGAACTTAGTAGAATTGAATGCGAGACGAACTAAACTTATAAACACGATTATTATTATTATTATTATTATTATTCAGACTCAGCATTCATTTATGTACTAACAAATTTTAATTTTAAAGTGACTTAATCGTGTGAACAAGATGATTAATTTTTGATTTTAGGGAAAAAATGCGTCCGAGGAAGAATTGTAAAATAAATGAGACGATCAGAGTAAATTTTAATACGTCACGAGATAGAAGGCACTACACTGTTCACTGTTCACCATTCAACGTAATACTCTGAATTCGAATTGAATCTGAAACAGATCGACTGCATTTTAATGCAAACACGCCCCCTAATTTATCAGTGCGAGATAGAAAGAAAACATCTAATGGAAACCAGAATATTTGGCAGTAGATTTCGACTATTAAGATAAAGTTTATCATTTTTGACATTTTTAATATTATAAAATTAGTAATAGCATGAAATTCATAGTCGTATGAAATTAGTAATTTAACTCCATTTTTTAACACTTGAAATAATATTTCCGGGAAGAAATTCATAAGACTCTGTGAATACGCAGAGAAGCTGCTTAACTTGTTTCACCCACGACCAAGAAAAGACTTCTGTATTTATTTAAGCTGGTGAAGAGTGAGAAGCAGGAGAATTTCTACAGAAATGCATAACTTAAACTTCCAAGCGACTTGACGTTATTAAAGTAAAATAAGTTCGAATACTTAAATGTTTTGCATATTCATAAAGTTGAATTTCTGTACTAAGCTCTAAGACTAATTTCTGTTTATATATATTAAAAAATGTTAAAAGCTTTTCAGAGTGAAGAAGTGGGTATAAGTAAGAAAGTTGCTGAAAAAAGTAAAAAAAATATTGGCTACTTATTTACCATCGGCTCTACTTACTCCTAAGTATAACATCTCAACCAATAGCAAGTATAAGAGAAGAACTTTGTGATTTAAAACCTGTTCTGAACGTTTCTATACCATCTAACGCTCCATTCTTATCATTTCCATTGCAGGAAGACAGTTGAGATTTATTGCCATACGCGATCGGCACAACAAGGTACCATAGAGGTACATAAACACCCTCGATGCATACGCACGTGCGTTTTACAAGTACCTTCGTGATGCTGCTTTACGATTCATTATGAGAAAAATTATTCATAGACTTGGCAATCCAGATTCAGTTTCATAGCGTGAATCGCTTTTCTTTAATTCAATCAATTTCTCACAGGATATATCATCCTTGGCAATATAAATCCTATTAAGTTTCAATGGAAAACTATTGAGAGCTCACAACAAATTGTCAGCAGTCAGCTTTAAGCTTCGATTTATGGAAGAAAAAGCTGCGGTTTTCGTCTCATGCAAAAGTTAGACTCTCTATATTTCAGCTGTGTTTTATTTTTATAGATGATATATATTTACTTCCAGCAGAAGGTTATTTTAATTTTTTTTTCAGGATAAAACATTTATGGGACAGAACCACGGAAGAGTCTTCAGGGTCTCATTTTTATTCAACTTTTGTTTTCCGATTCTATGTATATTGCAGTTTTTTTTTGCCCAATCGAATTTTCTCATAATGCACACGGTTTTCTCCAGCAATTACCCATCCAAGTACTAACCGCGCCCAACCCTGCTTAACTTCAGTGATCCAACGAGAACTGGTGCGTGGTATGAGAACTTTTAGCGTGGTATGGCCGTTGTCCGGACTCTCCGTAATGAAAAGACACTGTTTGTCAGTTGAAAGCATGCGTCGTTGAACTAAACGTAAGTGCAATGCACTTATCGCGATAACAAATGTCGCCTTGAACTTCAAGTCACGTTGATTTTCTCACCGCGACACGATCTTCTTTGCTGTCGTGATCCACGATCTTCAATCTCTCTTGTTTAGGTCGCATGTGACTTATTGAAAAAAAAAGAAATCCTTTCTTAAATTTGAATAGAACCCAGCACAAGAAGACTGTATAATTTTAAATATGAACCATTCGAAATCGTGTATAAAAAATAAAAGTTGAAGCCTTCAAGGACAAAACCTTTTCAACCGAAAGCATTGTCATGTTATGTAAAAATTTCGCTTGCATTTCACGAACGATTTCTCATAATCGCCGTGAACTTCGCAGACGTAGCACGGAAGAAGAATCGAGAGTCTCTATACTTAAAAATAACCCGTCGCCTTTAGCCAATCTTGCCGCTTCTCTCAGTCCATTACGTCTCATATTTCCCAACGTCCATTCGATTTGCAGTAAATAATGATGATTTCAGCAAAATCCCCCAAGTAGAAGAGCGGAAGCAATAACAACATCATTTTCTCAGGTTTTCTGAACAAGCGTGCACATGTTCATAATATGATAGTCCAGAAAAATATCTGACGCTTATGTGAGTTTATGCTGCAGTATATAATATTATGGAGAATAATCAATACGTTATTTTTCAAAAATTGATGTAATAAAATAATAAAAATAATCAAAATAATCAAATAAAACACAGGAACTAATCAATCAAGTAAAAACGAGGAGTATATAATAAATATTTGATGTTTTCTCATAATAACTTTTTAATGGAAAATTGTTTATGAATACAAAAGAGCGCTACTTCAACTCACCGGAAGTGCGTCGTTTAATCTTGTGTATGAGGCGTTTTACGGGCCATTCGGTGGTCCATCGCGTCACCTCGTAATCCGTGGAATAACCGCGAAATTTTCGGGGGGAATGAACCGAAATTACCCCTTCAATATTTGGACCACGTTATATTTCACGTCCAATGGCTCTCGAGCATAGATAACGAAAGTGCTGTAAAATGCAAGGGGATGAGGAACCGTGAAGAATTTTCGCTGTCGCTGGCACCGGGACAGCCGGTTCACTGGGAATAACGATTTAAATTCTCTCGAGCCGTACAGCGGCCAGTGCCTAGGACAATATTAGAATCGCGAATGTGTGTTTGTAGATGTCTGACTTCAAAACGTGCAAAAAGCTCGACAGACGCAGCATTGACTCGTCTCTTGCGTCTCCACTAGATACACTTACACGCGCTTTCATTTACGTTTGTGAAATCTTACTGAATGAAAGAGATTCGAGTGAATACTCAATCTGCACTTTCCTAATTGCGAAATTCTAGCCACTGCTAACAAAAAAAAGCCTGTTTATACTTTTTTCGTATTTACGTAACTTAATTACATATTTATTATATTTTTTAAATTTATTTAATTTGTTACTGATTCATAAAAATAGTTAAGAATAATTAGTCAGAGTTAAAAAGTGAAATACATCAAGTTCAGGAAATTTCAGCCTAGACTATATTTCACTTTATTATTTAATTTTTTAAATTAATGACGATGTTTTTCTCGCTCAAACGAGATATAAAAGCAAGAGGAGTGTCCTTCCTTGAAATGTTAAAATCGTCCTTGATTTCGTGAAAAATTCATTTGGAACAAGAATCTCATATGAGAGATAAACGGTCATGGTTCATTGCTTTCTAAAAAGCGCGAGAGACGTGCTGGTCAGTGTTCTTCTCAGTGTACACTTCAGTCTTTAGAGACCGTTACATTATCGCCATTCTAATTCCAATCGTACCACTCGTGACAGAGCACGATAGGCGGTATAGACACATTGACAGCACAGGACTCCATACAGGCGTACAAGAAGTCGTACACTCTTTGTCGTGCGGTCTTCTATACAGAAATTCCTTGGCAGCTCGTCCGTGTTGTGCCATCGGCATACAAATACTGTTGTTTATGCATTTTATGTTAATGCCGACTTCGCGGGACTCGGTGGTGTGCCACGTAATGGGTTCTTGACCCATAATCCCATACCATCATTTAACGAGGATTCAACCCGAGCTATTCATTCAGAAAACTTGTTTCTTTAGTTGCCACAAGATCAACATTTCTTTAAGATGAAATTTTTAGAAATAACTTTCAAAAACTATTTTCTTGAACTCGTGAGTGTTCAAGAGAAGAGAAAGGGAAGTGAGAAGCAATTTCTGTAATGAATGCTCAATTATGTTAATATTTTTTTAATAATATCCCAGTGCGGAAACAATAATTATAAAAGTTTTTACTCTCTAAACTTGAATCAGTGAAATCAGTGAAAGGTCACTGAAATTTTCAGTCGTTTAGTAGTAATTACGGAAAATTTCAGTGGCTTTTCACTGATTTTCAGTAGTTTTTCACTGATTAAAATCGCAAGAAATGAGTCACTGAGAATCAGTGACTGAGAACTTACGAAATCGTATTATACACGTGGACTTGTAAAATGCCGATATTATTAGTACAATACTACAAGAGTGTGAGAAAGATATTTACCAAGCGGGCAATATCGGGACGCTTATGATCTCTGGGAATTTATGGGGCGCGATATAATGTAAGGAAGGAAAAATGTTTCAGCGATTCGAACGCATTACTTTCTCTTTTGCTATATCGGTTATTATAGATTATGTGTGGAATTTTCAATGCAAGTTGCAGAAAGGAAATAAGATTTCGTGATATATAAGGCAGAGTGGAAAAATAAAGATTTGCATAATAACGTTCGCTAATAATAGTATTTTCTTAACATAAAATGGAGTTGTGTAAGAAAAAGGTAATAACTGCGAAAAATTATAATTACGCAGATTCTGCAACAGTGATTTTTTTTAAGGGCCTTAATTATATACCAAATTCTTTGCTGTAGAGGAATTATCCAAGTCTTCCGAAAAAATGTATTAATTAACCTTTAAGCCCCAGAATATGCAAATCAAGTTTCTCTCTATTAAAATAACCATCTTATTTATTTTCAACTCGTACTGCATATACGTATTAATATTCATTACTCATATTTATCATTTTAGATGGTTCTATAATATATAAAAATAGGTTCAAATTTCGAAATGAAAAATAATTACTTCAAAATCTTGAAACATTTTTAAATAGTGTTGATTTTAATTAAATCTAAGAACTTCAAGTCCTATTCAAGAAAATTCTGTGAAGTCGTGCATCTCAATGAACTCAAGAATGGGTCAAGCAAAAGGAGTGCAGTGCTTAATTCATAATAATTCAACGTGGGTGTGGTTTCAAATCACTAGGAGCAGTCACGACTTATCAGATCAATATTATGTTGTACAACAAATCGGTCTCAAGATTTCTGATACCAGATCAGAAAAAAGTCACCTCCTTAGGGCTTAGGACCTACTCCTCGACGACCAAATGAGATTACTCAGCTTCTGCATTAAGATCTCAGATAAGGAGCCTCGTGAGTATCTGGATGCTCGAAAATTTTTCGAAATTACGATTTTTCCATGTAATTATCATCATATCTCTCAATCCATCTCTTACAGTTAATCTTGTCTGTCTTTACTCTGCTAAGCAAGTAAATATTGATGCAGCAAGCACTATGTAGTTATGTAGTTGTTATAGAAACGTAGTTGCAGAACCTAATATAAGCCTCATGAACTAACAAACACTTCAACTTGAACTCTCTCGACCTGTGGACATCGTGTACACTTGAATCCACGGTCTGCTTCATTTATGACGCCTCGACGAATCGTGTAATGGAAATGCCATGTACCCTTTGCAGTAGCTAGCATGTGCAGACCCTGTACACACGTATTTACGGGCGCAGGCACAAGAACTGAAGTACCATAATTGAAAACAGTGAGTGTGTACAGCAAGGGATGCTGACCAAGTTTTGAAACAGGGCTCTTAATCCTAAATATGGTGAACGTGGTACCTACACACTCCCATAAACTGCTTTAAAAGTCTCAAACATAAGTATCCATTGCGAATTGTAAACAATTTTAGTGCGAGGCAGAAAGCTGTTTCAAAATTCTTCAAAGTGCGAGGCATTTTTAAATTATATAGAGTATAAGAATAAAATTGTCTGCTCTAAAATCATGAGTTAAATATCGTCTGCATGTATTACGCTATTTTTGCTTTAGCTCGAAGTAAATTGGAAGCAGTATTATTTCGCAATCGATTGTCTAATACAGAAATGAAATGAAGTGCTTGTTTGCTGAATGCAAGGCTTTGGATTTGTCGATAAAACGCGTTCTTGTA
>JAUEJJ010000004.1:9742563-9755390 GCA_032164275.1 Synergus coniferae
GCGAAGAGGAGGGGTCCGACGATCGTTATGTCGGGCCCAGCGGTCCTCACCCTTGATTCGACCCTTAGCCCTGCTTTTATCCAGCATGCACACCCTCTTGCACGTTAACTTTCGCTTACATAGATTTTCATAGGTAGAAAACGCATCTGCCCGCGTTCTCACGCATTCGCTTTTATATCCGGCTTATATCCGGCAAAAATCAGATCTGGTTACAAATACCTTCTTATTTTTGCAAAAAATAAAAAAAATATAAATATCAATACAAAATTGCATATTTATCATTATTTATGACCAGATTTATGTATAAATCCGATAAATTTGTAAATAAATCCGATCCTGCGATTTTATCTACTGCAAAGTTCGCACACAGATTATTTAATAAATTAAATTAATGTCTCATAAAAGTCTGTCAATTGGATAAGAGATAATTAATTATTGCACACATTGTATCTGCGAAGTGTAGAATAATATGTTGACTCTGTGCGATTGGTATATTATTATTGTAATTAATTTCTCGTCTCTCCCGAATAAAAATGTTATAAAATGTTCCGTGATAAGAGAAAGAATAAATAAATGATAAGAAGAAATAAGTTCAGTAGGATTGCGTCGTATTTATAACCCGCGTAAAGATTATTTAAGAGATTTTCTTTTTAATTTTCCAATCTTTAAATCATAAAGACTATTAAAAGTATATATTATATATAAATAAAAGCTATTTTTTTTACCTCTGGATTTTTATTTTTATATTTAATGAAAAATCGCCCTGTTAGTGCAGTTGATATGCTTTATTTGCAAAACTAAATCAGTGATTTCATTTATCACGAACCTGACTGCATTATTTAACGCAAACCTGATAAAAGTCTATCAACCCAACGATATGATTAATCGCTGAGTAAATTCCCGTCTAGCTTTATATAAAATTCAACGTCAAAGTCACTTCGATTTTCAGTAATAAAATTATCCTCCTTTTATACGTATAATATAAAGAGATAAATATTTTGTCTCTGCACTCATAAAAAGTAAAAAAAATCGATGTCTTTGCTTAACAAAATATATTTTAAATATCCTTGATGTTTTATTCATAGTAAAATAGTTTTATTCATAGAATTAGGAAGTATTAAATTAATGAAACCGAGACATTTAGGCAGTCGCCTTAAATTGATGAGATACAGGTGTACGATACTAATTTTAAAGCCACATTGCAAGTAACACGAACACATACATATACACCATTTTTTCTACATATATTTTCGTTTAAATATGTATTTAAAGCCGCATATGGCTAGCAAGAAGGGCCAGTGAGGGGTGTTAAAATCTTGGAGAACATCCTACTTCTGTAATGAAAGGCTCAGAGCCAATAACATTAGTGATTCTCAAACCTGAACTAAAAATATTTCTTTTCATATATTACTAATTATTTCATATATTTCATGAAATAATTGTATTAATTAACTTCTTTTTTAATCACAAAAAGTAAACTAATTAATTTTTCATTTATTAATTTGTTTTTTTTTGTTTTTACTTTTGTTTTGTTTTTACAGACTCTATTTTATAGTTTACAATTAACTTTCAAACGTAGCTTGATAAATTATACATTTTACATAAATGATTGGTTTTTCTGAAATAGAAAAAAATGTCAAAATTTAAAAAATGTAAAACCAAAGTTTTGTGGGTTTGTTTACAGTTTTTTGAGGATGAGCGCCCCTGAAAGCATAGGAAATTAGATGTCCAAAGAACAAGTGCATCGACCCTCCTGGCCCGTTTCAGTCCTCAGCTTTCGCCCTTCTTCACCCCTGAACACCATAATAATTCTCCATCGGCATGGCAGGTACCTGCCACTCCTCTCTCCCCTTTAAATAGCAGCGTGTAACAAAGGGTGGGGTTACCCTATGAAGAATGAGCTAACCGCCACGTAACTTGAAATCCTATCCGTTATTTTCACAACCCCACTCCTATTTTTCTACGTTTTCATTCTTGTTTTTTTTCAGAGCACCCCATTTTCTTGATAAAAACTTTAGAAGGGTGCATGCCTAGAAACAACTGTCTCTAATCAAATGTTTGATTGATTGATGAAAATGTATCCTCTTTCCTGGGAAAATAATGGGCATGAAATAAAATACAAAAGAAACAAAGGAAAATATAAAAAAATTGTTAGGGAATATTCTTTTGATGTTCGATTCAAATATTTGGAAAATAGGATAAAATACTCTCTTTTTCTGTTGTATATTTTCTGCATTCAACACTATTCAACAAGATAAGAATTGTCTTTGACTGATAATTACTAAACAGATAGTTACTAAAATCAATTTAATTTAATTTAAAGTATATTGTCAAATTGAATTAAATAAAGAATTGCAATAACGCTTTCAGATTAAGCTTCCACCTCTTTTTGCATTAAATTCGATCGTTTGAAGCCAGGTGAGAGCTAGAAACTTCTCTCATTGCACCCTTCTTGCTTTAGGTACAAGGCCAAACTCACCTTCTTTGTCTGAAACGTTCCCTTCACTTTCTTTCTTTATTTATAATATACGAAGCAATGTTTGATAAGAGAGAATAATTAATATGTAAAGCCCCTTCATAAATTAACTCAAAAATCTCGCTCCTTTTTTGATTTCTCTCTCCACGTCAAAATCCCCCGTTTCGTGAGTGTTATCAGTCCGTGAATATAAATGACACGCACACAAAAGCGAATTTGAAATTTGTTGCATTATTCATAGCGTAACACAGTCATATCCGGTTTATGCTTCCTCTCTATTCTATGCTTGGCTTTTCCCATGACACAGAATTCTCTAGGCGAGGTTGATGGACATTACTTTCGATTATTGGCCAGATTTATGAATATGACGCGAAAGATTGAATAGAATCAAAATCAAATCTAAATATAAAGCAGACTTGTGAAAAATTACAGTATTAAAAATTATAGTATTAAAATCAAACAAAAATTATGCTTAATTAAACAAGCCTATAATTAACTTCGAGCTCACACAGTTAATTGAATTTCCACCTTGTGAAGTAGTGGAACTCAAAATGAAAACCTCTATATCAGTGAATGCCGTAAATGCGTAAGTTTGCACATGAAAAAATTTTAATTTAAAAAATTGAATTCTCAATGTGTACAGTTAATTAAATACGTGACTACTTAAAAGCCAGCATAGCTGGATGTGCAGTCTATGGAGCACTAGAGCATAAAAATTCATTTACACACGGAACGGATGCAAACCCGCAGGGGGTGACCTCGGGGGTGACTTTCGAGAAGAGGAGGAAAAATCATTTCCCAGATCGAGTAGGGCTAAAGGGCTGCAATGATTCGCCACGTGGCCAACAGACGATAATGAGAACAAAATGAACCCCCATGTAAAACATATGCCACCCTCGTGGCGAGTCCAATGACCAGTCGCGGTAAACTGCCACTTCCGTGCATTTCCCATGCCCCTATCGCGGATCTGCTTCCCAACCACCCCCATGACACATTTTATCGTAGTATAGTCACCCATTAGCCTCGATTAAGTGAGGGTGTGTCGAGGTATTTTGAACCATTTAGAGCTTACAAGCCTGCTTTGGGCAAATTATTGCCTCCTGGGGTTCCAGAGAGGCAAAGTTTTCGGTTCAGTTGTTTAATCTTTCGATAAACTACCAAGAATTTAGTTTGAAGGAATTAAAGCAGTTCATAATGAGATTAATTTCTCCTGTATACGATAATTAGATAGATACGATAATTTCATTTACATACTTAAGCATCACTTTTATGGTTTCGCAGGCATCGATTCTTGACCAGTATGCGAGATGCTATTCTCCTTTTATGTTATTTCAATCTTTTGGAGTTCAAATTGACTTGCATAAAATTCAAAACAATTGTTTCTAATTTAGTAATTTAATAATTTTCTATTCGCTATGTGACTGAAGCGACAAAATTGCATTAAAATTTCGCAAGTAGCGTTTGAGAGATCTCATTAGTTCTGGTGAATCGTTTTTATTAGTTCACGGTCTGAGGACCGCACGTTCGAATCGAGTTTTACTCAAACTCGGAAACTAATCGAAGAAACGTGGCTGGACTCTCTCGGACTTTTTATTTCCCTAGAGCGATGAGTTCCATTGAAATATTGTAATTTCGCTTAATCGGTTAATGTAGAAACCATAATGATAAGTGTAATGTGTGTTATATACAAAATATTTACAATGTACACACAATATACATATAATATACATACAATATACATACAATATGCATAAAATGTTTCATAATAGGTAAACATTTTCAAACTCACAGACAAATACAAACGTGTTTCAATTATCTCAACTGGATTTTCATGACAGTTTTTCGTGATGAAATAGATAGGAAATATATAATAGCTATTTGGTGTTTTACTCGGACATTTAACAGAAGCGTAAAATCAAAAGGTTGTTACATTTTACGATTAATAAAATTTTAAAAGCGATTTCATCCAATGGAGAAGTAATGGCGGTACTACACATTATGCTTTATCACAAGCGGTTATTTTTAATTAGGGCTCTAAACCTTACTCGTGTAATGATAACTTCAATTTTTTATATTAATTTTTTATTTCAATTTTTATTAAAACTAGCAATTATTCGAAACAATTTCAAATCACTCTTTTAAGATAGGAATATTAAAAAATATTAATAAAAGAATTTCCTTATTCATTAGTGTGACTCTATTCCTGATTGTTTCGTCTTATTACGCGGTTCTCGAACTTCAAACAATGAAAGTTGATCCAAGAAACTTTATAGCCACTCATGAAAAAGACGTCGAAGCTGATTTAGATGATTTATTCAGTTTCTTGCGTCACGTCCACGTTTTGGAAAAGGTATTCAAAAATATATAACATGTATTTTTAAAATTTTGTTTAAAGTAAATGAATATTCTGAAAGCCATTTAATAATAAATAAGATAAGAAGATAAAAATGCCAGATCTACTTTAGAGGGAAGCGATAGTATATTTAGAAATGAGAGCTGAAAGCTTGTTTAGCAAATGAATTTTTACAATTATTAAAGCAATAAAAGTATATCGTCGTTATTGTTTAATTGTACGAGTGAATACACATCGACTCTGAATATGGTAATATTTATATATTAGTTGCACAAGCTTTTGGGTTTTAAGCTAAAATATCGACTTATTACTGAATATTATCCCAACCATCATGACTGCACTTTATTAAAAAATTTTTATCAATATTTTCCATGTAGTTTGAAAGATAAAGGGATACACTTATCAAGATCTGTCTTAGATATAATAATTTACGATGTAAATCTTCGTTTAGAGATGAAGATAAAGCCGACTAAACAAAGTTTTTGATCAAATACAGTTGTCTAGGAATTTTCTAACAAGCCTCCATCATTTGAGACGTACGTATTTACTCAATCCAGTCATTTGTGGATCATAAACACCACAATTAGTATACAATTAAAATCCAAAATACTTTTAAATTAGATACAGATATTATTTATCTATATTTTTAATAATTACTTGTATATATTTTAGAATACATTATCGTTAATTTCTCATTAATACAATTTTTCCGAACTTAAGATCCTCAACCATGACTTTTCACTTTTTGAAGAAGCTTCACATTCACCCACAAACCGTCTTCAGGATAAGTGGAAAAGCTCGTGTCTCTTTTCATAGGAAGAGTAGTTTTCTTGGAAAGTTCCAGAGAATAATTCTTTAAAATTTGCACCATCGCCACTTTTAACTCTATCAGCGCCATCCTCTTCCCTACACAAATTCTAGGACCCTCTCCAAATGGCAGAAAGACGTACTTAGATCGACTAGATTTGCTCTCCTCGCTGAAACGTTCAGGATCAAACTTTTTTGGTTCTGACCAGTATTTTGGATCCATATGAAGTCCATACAAAGATGCAACTGCTATATCTCCAGGTTTAACTCGACAGGAGATTCCATCCGAGCCTTTTAGATAACATTCCTTTGTACAACATTTTGAAAGTACCGGTACAGCAGGATCAATCCTGAGAGTTTCATACAAGACTTGTTCCATGTAAGTTAAATCCTTCAGGGATTCGTAATCTAATTCTCCATTGTACTTTGAGAGGATCGTGTTTACTTCTTGTCGAGCTTTTTCCTGAACTTCGGGATGACAAGCTAGTTGAAAACATATGAAGCTTAAGGCGATACTCGCGGATTCGTAGGCTTCCAGGAAAAAGCTCTCCATTACCACGAGCAAGGATTTCTCGTCAATCTCCGAGCTGCGAGAATTTTGATAATCTATCATCATCTGCAGGAAATCATTGTGGACTGCTTTTTCGTTTTTTCGGTTTTGGACTACGTCTGCGAGAAAAACGTTTCAATTAGTTTCATGAATAATAATTTTAAAATAATAAAGAAATTTAAAAAATTTCTTCAGGAATTATCTCTAAAATTATTGGGACTCTACATTCTGGATGTAGAAATTGTCCAAAAAAGTTACGTCATTTGTAGATGATGACTGGAAATTCGAAAGCTTTGAGACTTTAACCTTCGTGAAAAATTAAACATTTTTTGGAAAAATTCCCAATATTTAGCAAGATTTTTCAATCCACAAATTTTTAAGGAATATTTCTTAAAAATGTTTCCCATAAATCACCAAAATAGAAGTGTGGAATAATCCCTACGAAAAATTAATAAAATTAATTATTCATGACTGCAATTTAAAAAGAAATTGTATCTTACCCTTGACAAGATTTTGGAGGAAATTCTCAACATCCTTCGGTACTCTGGCAATTCCCATGACTTTGGCCAGCTTCGGCAGAAAGAAAAGAATCATTTCCTTTTCTCTCCCAAAAGTGGAAAAGTCAAACATTGGCTCAACGACTGTTTGGAACGTCACAGCCGTGTCATCAAAACAATGCCCCTCCACTCCAAATCCGACATTAGCCACGAATTCTCCAGTGTATTTAGTCCAAAAGTGTAATAAATCCAATTCCACGAAATTTTTTTCCTGAACTTTTTTCTCCAAATACTTATCGAGTTTATAAGATACCTCTCGAGCCAAAACAAAGAGCAACTTCAATTTCTTACTGGAAAAACCATTTGTTATGATAGATCGATTTTCCTTCCAAACACTGCCTTTTGCAAAAAATGGAGAGCCACTCATCGAAGGATCCAAATTCGAGTGAAGCGTAAGTTCGTTGTCGTGAAAGCTCGCAAAATTGGTGGTCAAAATATTCTTCACGAGTTCGGGATCACGAATAATTAATGTTGGTGTTTTCAATTGGAAAAATCCAACCATACTTGCATTTGTGTTGCTTTTGTACAATTTTTCACACAGACTTGGAAAACTTTCTTTGAGAGAAAGAACTGACCACATGTGTCCAAAAAATGGTAGAACTCCAGGGGCAGAGGGTACTCCCTGCTTTTTCCAATAATCGTAATTCCATGTTAGAAAATAATAAAGCACAACGAAGAAAGCTGCCGCTGAAGCTAAGATGTAAGTCCACTCCATTTTCAATAAGTGTTCGATGACGACTGAAGAATTGCATACAACATTAATTCCTACAGTTATGCTCGAGACGAAAAGTTCGATATCCTATCTTGGAAGATAACTTCTTACTTAAAAAGCCATTATATCTGGCATATAAGAAGGTTATCAGAGATTATTGACCACGGGACTAAGCAAGATCAGAGATACTGTAATAATTGGAAATTTTCACTTCAGACGTATTGATGAATTTGTATTCAAATAATCTACTTTGTGTTCATTTTTTCTAATATATCTCGGTTCAAAGGCATCTATTATAGGAAGTTGCACTTTGTCTGTTAGTGCAAATAGCTTAGACTTACATTAGATGAATCAAATCTATCAAGAAAATCCCATGTTATGAGATTTTCGATTAATTCCTCGTTCAAGCACACCGTGAGGCCTGAAAGCCATGGAAAGAAAATAGTAATTATTTAAAATCCCTTAAAATCTCATGAAATTCATTAAAATTTCTGAAAATGTCAATAAATTTCATGAAATATTAAAAAATTTCTTAACAGTTCCTAAAATTACTTAAAATCCCACAAAATATCGTTAAATCCTTTAGAATTACTTAAAATCCCATGAAATCATGTTAAATACTTTAAAATTTCTGAAAATCAAAATAAATCTCATAAAACTCCTCGAAATACCGTGAAATCCCTTAATATTTCTAAAATTTCTATAAATCTTGTAAATTCCGTATTGTCATTATATACATGGTAACATGAACTTTTTTTAGATAGGATCCTGCTAAATTTGAAATGTATCTATTGATTAGCAAATATGAAAAGTGTATGCGATGAAGGGGAGTGCACGGAATACATTATGTATGCAAAGACGTTGCTCTTCTAATGTAGAACCATATTGAGCTTTTCAACCCCACAAAACGAGTACAACAGGATTCTATTTACCACAGGATATCCTGTTTCCTTCGTATGGTTCACAAGCTTATAATATTAATAAAATTCAGCTAGATTCCCAGGACATTGTATTAAGGCTGCTTTTACAGACATGATGATCAGGTGAACAATTGAACCTTAACGCAATTTATGAAGATACTTAAATTGCATAGCATGGGCATTTAATTATAATTTGTTGCGGAACATCCGAGAATATAAATTATTAAAGAAAATTACATTTTGAACGGGATCACGTAAATTTACGGAAATTTAAAATTCCCGAAATTGAAAATCACCGAAATTTTGAACAAAAGCTTTGAAGATAAACATGATCTCATTTCGACCAGAGCCTTTCAACACTTTTTTGAAATATTTGATATTATTGTAAAAGGTATTATCTGTTTTGATTGAAATGCCGCTGAAATCAGTGTAACGAGCACGTCCTATCAGTACGTTTATTCGAAGTACACTAATTGGGGAGAAAAGGGTAACCTGGATGTTACAGTGATTTATGCTAAAACTAAAAATAGAAGAAAAATAACCATTGAAAAAATTCCATTATTATTATTATTAAGTGAATTTTCATTCATCAGTTGTGTCCCTGGTTATGGAGAGTAAAAGAAGCCGATTCTCGAATGTTAACAACTGGCAAATTTTACACTGCCTTGCTGCATCTACCGCCTCTAGGTACATATAATAAATTCAATTTATTTATTTAGTTTTTCACTGTAATAAATAAATAATAATATATTTAAAGGTGAAACAAGACTCTATCTGAGAGTGACCGACTACTCACCCCCGAAATATTTGGCCCTTGAATCGAAGGACGATTTCATAAGGCAGCGAATAGAGATTCGCCTGAGAAGATCCAAAAACAGGATTGTCTTACAAACGAATGTTTTCTGCAATAAGACCAAGGCTGTATTTCAAGTGAGTGATTCGAGCGGGTTCCTAAACGAGATAGAAAAAAGAATAAAGTTGACCCAGCAGCTGATATAGTTGGGGGGTTCAGGATAAAGAGATTCAGGTTCATTGAACCGCGACAGATCACAAGATGAGCATCCTGAGTCAGTAGTTAAAGTACTCCCCCATGAGATCTTTTACTTCCGATTCTTGAGGCCGGGAAACCTTCGCGGCCGAAGGGAGAAGTAAAAGAAGCAGCCTATTATCTCATCCGTTCCCTCTAGGGGCCCCTCACAACTTTCGATCTTTACTACCACAGACACACAGAAAAGTAGGATCAGAAAGTAGAATTACAGTCGCACGTGCCCTTCGCCGATCTAACAAAAGACGTTTGAAGCCCCATGAAAAATCCTTCTTACGTAATGCCCAAGAAGATGGAAGTCTTCAGAGGCTCTCACCTGCTTTAGTTTTGGCGGGAAATCCCCCTCGCGCATGCCCCTTGATCCTTAGAAAAATATCGTATAAAATATCGAATTTGTTTTCGATATTTATTTATCTTCTTTTGCTTTAAATTCAATTCATAAGTATTTTTAAAACACAGAGTCAGTTTGAATGATTAATTAAGATAAAAATGGGTAATAAAACACAAATAAAAATACCTGGTAGAAAAAATACTTGGGTTCGTTTCCTCTATACAATAAAGAGTTGAAATCGAACCTTTTCTTATTTGCACAAGCCTTTTTTCAGAAAAGATTTTTTTTCTTTCTTAGCTCAGGAAAGGTTTTAAGGATCCGAAATACGTCGAACACAGTAACTTCTTTTGGCCCTAGTGACCTACACAAAGGTCCCCTGTGTCATCAACACTGAATGCGAGCTTTATAAGGACAGCTGTCCCCTGATATCTATTTGGTGAACGGATCTTTTGTCGCGTGCCATGCGTCACATTTCCTTCCGAATTTTACAATCTTCCCTCTTTCTTTGGTTAAATTTAATGGCGCCATTTCTCAAGCTTTCGTCCTTACCTTCCTTTACAAAAAAGCTAAAGGACATTTAATTATGTTTAAGAAAAGGATGATTATAAGACTACCCTGGCGAAAGTTTCGGATTGTAAATTTATTCCAAATCAATCCGAAATTTTCCTAATCATTTGGGTTGATATGAATAGACTGAATTCATTCCTAAGTGACTGGATTCATTAGAATTAAAAGTTCGGATTGATTTGGATTGACCAGAATCATTCGGATTGCAAGTTCGGATTAATTTTGATTCATTCGGATTGACCGAAATGATTCGGATTTAAAGTTCGGATTAATTCTGATTAAATTTCGGAATAAATTTCAATCCGAAAATTTCGCCAGAGAGTTTAAGTAAATTTACAATTACTTTATTTTTTATTAAGAACGTCTTGAATTCTAAAAAACAATTTTTAATATAGTTCTTTAATTTCTTATTTTAGTACACCATGGGAAATATTTTATTCTACGTAACGAGGAAAACTCTAGAAAAATCGATTCAAAATGTATTAAATATGTATACAAGTATCAAAGAAAATAAACTTTTTTTATAATTATATTACAATTATTATGGAAAACATAAATTTTTGCGCTAATTAGATTTATAATATTATAAAAAAATTCGATGGAAGAAAAGAAACGAACTTCATTATATATCTGTCATTATTAATTGTTTTCACATTACCATAACCATCTTAAACTTTTTTGAACTTCTGAATCCTCAAAATTTTCACTCCTTTTAAATTAATTCATAATGGCTTCTCGATAAATAATTACAATTTTTCTAAGAACATAAAATAAATTCTAGTAAGTCATGGACATATTGTACTTTTTTAGTCTTGTAATATTTTATATGATGGCAAACGTCATGTTCTTCGTTTACATTCGCCTGCCAATTGCTGCACAATTAGCTATTTCTGAAAATCAAGACTGGAAGGAAACTGAAAATACAAATCATGATCGAGTCATCGACATCGGTCAAGGTATGTTTAATAATAATAAAAAAATCATTAAAGAAATTTATTAAGTCTGTTTAAATATTTGAACAAAGTTTTTCAGAAGTTTTTGTAAAAAGATGACAGCTCTAAAAAATAATTGTATTTTTGTACAGGTGAAGGATCACAGATATCTGAAGAAAGTTAGATTAGAAGAGAATGCTAAAAGACTAGAAATTTTTACATGTAGGATAACCGACTGAGCGAGTGTTTCAAGAATTATGGGCAAAGTTTCACCTTTTCTCGAAAGTGGCAGCACTGAGTAGGCAATTCAAATATTATCAATACTTATCAATTACATTGCCGAAAATCCAAAATTTCGAAAAGTGCCGAAAAAATAATTACCGAAAATGTTTATTAACGAATTTTCAATTTGCCGAAAATATAAATTACCTGAAATTTCAATTTTCCGAAAGTATAAAATACCAGAAAATTAAAATTGCCGAAAATAATAATAAAATTAATAATAATAAACATTTTCGGTACTATTCTTATTTGGGAATTTCTTATGTTTTGGGATTTTGGATTTTCGGCAAAAAGGTGTTTTCTATTTTTTGTAATAGTGTGACTAATTTTTAGTAAAAAAATTCGGTCAAACTTTCAAATCTCCAGCTTTGTTATTAATTCAATTATTCTTTATATTAATTAATAATATATAGACTTAAAAATTATTAATTAAATCAAATGAAGTAAATTAAAACAGGCTTATGTAATGTAACGGAACTCCTGAAAATTAGTCAAGTCGTAAGATGGAGGGTTGGTGATTATGATCCGGATAAAAAGTTGAGGCACTATTTGTACAATCGTAGATATTATTCCTAATAATTACAGCCACACACGGCACCTTTGAACAAAACCTTTAGAACACACAAGAGCCAAACTCGTCTGCTGTTACTGACATTGATTGATATTCTCATTAGTTTAGGAGCAGTAGTGCCAATTTCACACTCACGTAAGCGAATCATCGTCTATTCAACTGACCAAAACTTTGCTGAAGAAACCAATTTGTCTTACTTGAAGAATGATGTGAAGAGAGTGAGGAGAGGAAATTTCTTCATAATTTCAACTTGGAACAATTGCCAGGAATCCAGAAAATATTTACAACAGAGCATTTCTTGTAAATTATGAATTGATTTGTATAAATTGATATAAGAAAATATTTAAAAAATATATGTACTTAAACAGTACGTTGAAAAACTCGAGAAGTTAAATAAAGGTAGAGGTAGATAAACAGAGCTTCGAAAAGTTTAATATTCATTGAAGCGACTTTATTCTCAGCAGTCAATGCTAATGTCCTGCAGAAACTTATATAAATCTGCTCCTCGGACTTTTAATTAGCGACAAAGTTTAATTTGCCGAGTAATTAACGAAATAGAAACTATAACAGGATAAAGGGATTTACTGAAGCATTCCGAAAGAAAAAGTCAATTTGCATTTTGTACTGGGTAGATAATTAACTAATAAAAAAATCCGAGAGAACTTAACAAGCGAAAAAACAGAAAACGCAACATGATCATTATTTTATTTGCAATAATTATTAT
>JAUEJJ010000004.1:9782510-9793185 GCA_032164275.1 Synergus coniferae
GAGGAATGTAAAAAATTGTTCTCTTTTGCTGATTACTGGAGGGCGATCTCGCTAATCTTTAATTAATGATCCCAATTTCGAGGGTCTATTTCTTTCGCTAGGTCTTTGTATTAGACATTTCACGAAAAGGATCGCGTGGCCAATTAGAAAGAGTAGCGATTTCGGTTCAATTCAGTTTCCTTCAGATGCTGTGGTGAAACGGTAATTGCATTTTCCAGTCCTGATGGCAAAAGAAACGCATCGGTCGACTTATTTTCACCCCATTCTACCCTCCTTCCCTATCATTTTCCCTACCACTGTTACGCCCACCTCATCTTTAAAAGTAGGGGCTTCAATTTATCCCGACACTTTTATTTCAATCCCTTTTTTCATTATTTTTACACAGATATAAATGAGACAATTGCCTGAGTTAATTATAATTGTCGTCCAATATTAATAATTAATAATTTTATATTTAAAAATATTTTTCTTGAATTAGGTCTTACCATCGTGAGATTTATTTTGATGAAAAAAAGATGAAAATAATGAAGATGAAATCTGAAATCACCAACAGGTCACGATTCACGGTGGTTTCAATTGTCCTAATTCACTATTTTCACGATCACTCGAAACAAATAATTAAGAGCCGGGCGATTTTTTCCGTGTAAACGCGCCCGAATCGCGCCACGGTTTGGACAGGTTTTTACCAGATGCCAGTGATTTTATAAGTTTCGTTGACCTTGTCCTAACCCCCCCACCCACTTGTCGCGATTGGTTACACATCCCTTCGCCACTGGTGAACCCAGCCGTGAACCCGTCTACACCTGCTGGGTTCAACTTGCACGCGCTCTCAACTACAGGAATATGTTATCTGAGACATTTATCGGTTCGCCAGTGTTTTGCTGTCTCGATCACTGAAATAAAAAATGACCGAGTAAATGAATAATTAATTTGCAAGCGTTCCCAGGAGGATTTTTTGCTCTGATCTTGATCGAGTCTGAATTGTGTGAATATATGCTCAAGTCCTTGGCACTGTCCTGTTGATGAAGGTGGACTTCAGTGTCCGATTAAAGAGATTAAAGCGATTGAAGTTATTCCAGAAAATAAAATAATGATTTACATTTTTTTTTAGACATTTCGGGATAAATTTACAAGTTGCCGGGACTTTGCATTCTACGCCATTATGTGATTTTATATGAATAATTATTTTACTTCAATTAAAGATCGGAAACATTCAAAAATATTATTTTTTCACATAAATTATCAGAAATAAATGCACCATGTTTATCACTATGATTAAATAACAACAGCTAATTAAAATACTTAAATATGCAATTATTTTCTAATTAGGATTACAGCGATTGGTGTTCCATAAAAATACGGAAACGGAAACAAAAATAAAGTAGAGAACAAACTTGTCAAACACACAGTAGAAGAAATTACGTGCCTTTCTTTCACTCTGTCTGACCAAGTAAATCTTATTCTACTGCGAGCATTTCTTTTATGAAAGAAAGTAGCAAATTAACTCTTTTACAATACGATTCTTTGTGCAGGAAGTGGGACCGATATTGAATCGTTTCTTTCAAAAACCTCATTATTGCTTTAAAGTTTTTTAAGCTAAATCTTATGTAATAAAAACGTTTAATAATTTAAATGAAGATTTGAAAGCTTTGTTTTTCTTTTCTCTTTTTTTAAATTTTGATTGTAGTGATGATAGGAGAGTAATGAAAATTTGAGTTGTATAGTATTTTATTTTCAAGATAAGGGCGCAAAGTAGATAGTTAAACAACTCAACTGGAAAATAGTGTATCCCGAAGTTGTAAGCGAAGAGCTGTCCAGCAACGAGAGTTGGAATCCGAGAAAGATTCAATCTCGAGGCGTAATAGCGACGTTGTTTTACGGTCTGTGCGTCCTAGACGATCCTCGTGGATTTTCGCTCTAAACCGTTTTTGTACTTTTTTCTGGCACATCGTTTCCTTTTTTTTATTTTTTATTCAATACTTTTTCTTCTTGTCTGTACTTTTTTGCCTTTAGTCACATTCCTCTCATTCCGATTCTACAAACTACTAAACGAGCTGAAAACCCTGAGGGACTTCCTGCGATTTAAATATACTTCCTATGGAAGTAAAACATTGTATCGATACGATAAAAGTTTCAGGAAAATTGAATTCCTTTTACTAGCTCTTTTTCTTTTAGTGTAAACGGACATTTTTATTGGCAAATTTAGCACAGAATGTTATTGTATTTTAATCAAAAATATTTTTTTATTTTTTGCCGTAGGGCGTTCTTTTTAGTTGAATTATTTATTTAAATTATGCGTTTTAAATTACATACAATCACTTAAAATTATTTAAAACCCCTTAAAATCTCTTAATATCCATCAATTTCCTTGAAAATTTGTAAAAATCATTTAAATTCTTTAAAACCACTCGAAATAACTTTTCCTAAAAATTATTTTTAGTTCATTAATTCTTATTAAGATAATTTATCCTTTATATCTACACCATTTAAAAAGAAATAATTTTCTGTGACAATGAAAAATGTTTAAAATAGTTTTAAATCAAGTTTTCACGATTATTTTTCGGATGCTTAATTGTGAAGTCGGCCCTGTTGATACACATATGGTATAAAACGGGGAGTCATGGTTCACGCGGTTATAGTACTAAATTCCACACCGTCCAGCGGCCGTGTAAACACGCCTTTCGTTGCCATGATCATGAGAAAATCGTAACGACAAATGTCATTGTTACCCGAGAATTACAGGAAGTTACAGAAAGGTCGTGTAATTTCATTGCTGAACTCTTGAAAGTATAAAAACTGATGAATTACGAAAAAATTGATCCATTTTTGAGGTGAAAAGTAATTTCAGATATTTTAATGGATATTGAAAGTATTAAGTGGACAACAGCCTAGCCACGCTAAAAGTATAAGTTCTCTTTCTAACACTGGAGTTAAGCAGTGTTGGACGCGGTTATTACTTAAGTGGGTGCCCACTTAGGAATACCGTGTGCTGTTGTCATTTACGTTACTTGATTATGGCTGTATGTGCAAAGCTTTAGAAGCAGGCACAAGCCAATGTACCATACAAAAAATACAATGCAAAAACATTATTAGGTATATATAAATGAAAAACATATAAATATGTTTCTTGTAGATAGTAGGCACACTATTATTTATTCGAAAAAGTAAAAATTGTAGAAAAAAACCTGGGTAATCTAAACTTGCTCATATAGTAACACATACCTTTAATTTTTGTACAAATACAAATTTAAAAATATTTTTTGATATTATGCAAGCAAAGGAATTACTTGAAATAAATTTAAAAAAATGAAAGTTCAAAAAAGGTTTCAAAATGAGTGAGAAGTCATTGCACTCCGGCCAAGAAATTTTATATGCGCTTCTACGATCCGGCGGTTCAATTGCTGAAATTAGAATGAAGATTTGTGGAAGTCGAAGTGGAAGATAAACACGAGTGCAAAAAATTAATTATGTTTTAGCCAACCACCCATGCGCCTCACTAGCAATTATCGTCTTTGTATCAAGCGATCGCCCTAAGTTGCATTGCACAAGGTTGTCTATGCAGAGAAACAGAAGAACTTCTGCTTGTCATTATCCGGTGGAAGTATTAGTCAATCCTTATTTTTTACAAGCCAAGCACCTAAGCGAGCCAGCGTCCGTTTCTCAACGACTGAAATATAGTCGAGTGTAACGCACTGCTCAGGCATTGATGCCTTAAGCTCGTAAACGGTAAAAGCATCGTCTAAAGTAATGATATCAAATCGAAATCTCCCCCTTTAGAAGCTATATAAAATACGGCTTGAGTGGATACAACTTTTTTTTATACGAATGTCTCTCATTTTTCCTTTTAAGCATAGAAGCTTCTCTTCCATAAGTTTCCCGTAACAAACGCTTCACGGATTAGTTATAAAAGTCGAAAAAGGAACAAAAAATGATCTTCATTACTAAATTTACTTCATTACTGAAAATTGAATTAATAATATGAAAAGCGTAAATGCAGTTAAAATGTAGGAATATATTTATTTTTTAGAATTAAGACATGGATTCCATGAACTTAATGTGCTGGAGAAAATGATTGAGATCAGGGCGCATCGTAAAATTCTTTATCACAAAAACGATCAAATGTTCATCCAGTACTATAGCCATTGAGACAAAGTTTGACGTAAGGTCTCATTGTTTGCAAATGTACCTGCTCCAGCTACAAACAATGGGACGATAGGGTAATTTTTTTCCACTTCCTCAATCTGACTCTGTGAAGTTCACGAATCACGATTACTTTGTTAATATTGTTGCAAAATTTGTATTTCTCTGTGAGAAATTATAAGTAAGTACAAAAATTATAAGTAAGTAAAAAAGAATAATCGATATAATTTGATGTACAGAAACTCGATAGTATTATAAACCTAATTTCAAGTTGCCAATTGTTTTTTATAATATATTTTTTGTGAAAAAAGAAGCCGCTGAGAATTCCCTTTCCTCTGCAAGCTCGACTTTTACGCTTCTCCAAAGCTTCACGGTTTGATTTACGAGAATATATTCTGCACAAAAGCCTGCAGGGTGCTGAAAAATGTATTTAATAAACCGTAAAACGTCGTTCCACCGGGATTTCGTGTCGAAATGATGTCAATGTGAGTGCAATACGCAATCAATCGCGAAATGACTTTTCTCTGTGCCCTCCTGCAAATAAAGTATATTAAAACAATTTAGGATATTGTCAAACTTAAATATTTATTTAATATCCAAATTAGAAAATACGCCAACGGATAATTGTAAACGTTATTCAGTGCTGATTATTATATCTATAGGAACAGAAATAGAATTTCATTTTTCATTTTTTATTTGTAAATATGAAATGCAAAGACATTAGTATTCCTCCAACTAAATCCAGGGATGACAATAATAGACATTCAAGACAAGAAAGATGTTTAATTAGCGTACCATCGTCATCTTTATAATGGATAATGACTGCCACTGGTTCACTGAACGTTAATTGGATAACAAGAGCTCGGTACCTTAACATCGTGCCTTCGAGACCGAAGGCTCGTCTTCTATTAATCCTCCCCAGGGATTTCGCTCCCTTTAATGCGGTTTCTTTCACAACTTAGTTCCAGGAATTCTGCTAAATTGCCTCTGTCTATATTTATAAAATGATAGCTTTATGTAGAATACTTGCTAAGTTCAAAATTAAACAAATTCGGTTTATTTAAACTGACACAAAAAATCTTTTGCGTGGACCAGTGAAAATGTTGTATTCGCAGTATTAAGTTATTGTTGGGAACTTGTTTGCATAAACTAAATATGAGGTCCCGTCACTTTCCATGAGAATATCACAGAATTTCGTATATACCATAGCACATTCAAGGCACGATGAAATATGCAATAAACAGGCAGGCAAACACGTCACATTCATGTTAGCCGCAAGGGCTTGAAGGCAATAGGGTTTACTAGGGTCGATGACAGACACTGCAGTGGAATTACCAGCAAGGTAAAGAAGAGAGGGATGAGGTGGAACTACAGAGTGAGCCCCATCAGAGCTTCAGAGTACGTTCATCGCTGCAATAATGCTGCTAGATGTTAATCAAGCTAAGTTGGATAATATATTGCCCTGTACGATTAATGCAGCCTGCATGTCAATCTCTACATCAGAACATACCAATTATCGAGCACTATTGTTGCAGAATACTGAATGATAAGCAAGTTTCGCGTACTGAACTTTCTGCTAAGCAATTCATCATTTATTTAAAATAACTATTTAATTTCTTGGTTTTGTCAAAAGATTCAGAGGATTCTAAACACACTGTACAAAATTTCTTCGGGAATTTTCCCGAAAATTATTGGGACGTTAATTTTCGCAAACTTTCCGGATTTTTACAAAAATTTGCTAAAGAAAATTCTTAAATGCTCTTGAAAGGGAGGCAAATTCGCATAAAAAATATCCCTTGAGTTTAAATCCTGTTGGTGGCGGTCCTGAATACTTTATTCCTATAATCCTGGAGATAAGATTCGGATAAGAATGAGACGAGAAATGTAAGAACGAAATCCTGACCCATTTCGTTGAGCACTCCGGCCGTCCGCGACAGACATTTGTGGATACATGAGATTGGGAGCAACCCCTCGACCCTCTATCTGTATACTCTAAGCTGCAGACAATGGCCTTTGTCTTCCTGATTGTACTTACATCCTCTCTCGCGTTTCCAGCACGTGTCCATTCCTGTCTCCTTCCGCGTTTTTCTCGTATTTTATCGCCTTTCTTTTTCCACTAAAATGCGATGGGAAGAACTTATCTAGAAACTTGAAAATCAATGGAAACGTGTATCTACAATAATAATGCAAAATACTTTTGGTGATATTTAGTCTTGTCATGGGGTTCAATTGTGTAACTTTTCGCTCTCCAGTTTTTCGTCTTTTCCAAATTTACATTTCCTGAGTCCTGTCACTGACGTTTTAAACGTCACGAAATTAGAATTTTGCCAGAAATCGAAAAGCGGAAAGCGAAAAGCGAAAAGCGAAAAGCGAAAAGTTACATAATCGAACCCGAGTGAGCAAGGCCAACATTGAAGTAGCTTTTAGGTAAATTGCCAAAGAGGTTTTATATAATATTTATAGAGAACTACTATTATTTACACGATATAAATGTGCATTTTAATTTCGAAAATTCGGAATATGTATCTTGTACGACTGACTGCTTTTAAATTTCTAGCCGACTAGTCAATGCGTTATCGGTTTTACAGTTTCAACTTTACGCCCTGAGTAGCTCACGCGATGCGAACTAAATCAGGGTCGGGAAATCGCTTTATTTATAAGCATTACTAGATTATGGGCGACGTTATTGTACTCTCGGGGGATAACAAATTGCTGCATGAAATACGTGTTTCTAGGTAATTTTGTGATATACGACTTCATAAAATGCATGTTGGCCAACCTCGTAGTCTCAGGTAGGTACAACCTTACCTCACTAACTGCAGACCCTATTTTAACCCTTTGGTGGGAAATTAAACTCACACCCATAAATTTGCATTACTCGAAACTATTTTCACAATAAAGCTGAGCTTTTTTGCATTTCTTTCCCAAGAGGTAACAGAAATTTGCATTATTTCAATTGGAACTGTCTATTTTACTGGAGAAACTGTCTCTAGAAGAAAAGTAAAATTTTTTACACACCTTCATATAGGAAAAAGGAACGCTTCTGATGTGAATAAAAGCATCATTGGGACACTATCGTTTTATTGCAATGTGTACTCTTAAGGACAGTCATATCGCCCACTCGACCAGACGCTTCCGCCAAGACAGTTACTGTTATGGTTATCGCATTAAGGGAAAAGCATCCTTGGAATTGTGTCGACTCGTTTTGAAATTACTTTCAGTCCTCAAGCTCACTTCCATTTGAACACCTAAAACACATTATCATCCGTAATGTGCGGCAGACCAGAGATATGCGAAGAATTTGGCTTTTCTATTGTCTTAGGAAGTGTCCTGCTAAATATATTACATGATTTTTTCAAAAATCATTTATTTTTCAAAGATTAAGTGAGCATCTGCGATAACATCTCAAATTCTGCAATAAAATCTCACATTCTGTTTGAGCAGACATACAAACGAAATCTGTTACATCTATGTATATGTTTAATCGAATTTCCAGTAACTCAGCTCATTCATCTTCAATTAAATTCACTCTGATCGATTTGTTTACGGCGTTTCGCTCTTGCAAGCATGATGACTAACCAGTAGACATATGCAGACAGTAAATACAAGAATTTAGAGGAAAATCAGTTTTTTCTGCTTTTTAAAAGCTTCGTTTGTTAAAAAAAAAAATAAAAGAATGTTACTGAAAAATGTTCCATTTTTCTGTTGATAATTCCAAGCAATCAATTAAAACATAGATTGCATAGATTTATGTAACATTTATAGATTTCCATATTTTAAAATGATAAAATGTTTAAGTAATGAATATAAAAGCCAAGTTGTCTAAAAATGAGGATGAGTTATATAGAAAAATATGTCTGCTTGAAGTTACGAGCGGACCACTTACCTCACGTACCATTGTAGATGAGCCCCACGTAATTAGGTCAAGAAGATCACCAAGTTTTCCAGTAACACGATCACAGAAAAAAGGAAAATATAGATATGTTTCACTCTTCTCGTCTTTTCTCGAATCTGTGATTTTATTTCATTTTTTAAATCTCTTTATCAAATATAAAAAGCTACACTCCTTTTTTAAAGAGTTTTTATCTCTTGAATTATAGAGGGGAAAAAGTTGGAATTTATAGCTACTTCTGCAGGATTTTTAGATTAACTTTCATAATAAGTGAAATATACATTGACAAAAATATGAATTGAGGATTTTTAACGAAAAATTTTTCATCCGTCTAATTCCTCATTCAGAAGTTAGTTTTCCCTATTTAAGTTTGAAGGCAAATTTTTCCAAGGTATGGGCTGTGATTTCATTCATAGTCATATTTTCCATTCGTTCCTTCCCTACTTTTCATATTGCACATACCCGAGTCTTGAAAAGCAAACATCCTCTCTATATACACACGTCTTTTTCTACAATTTGACTTCTCAATGGAAATTCAAAAGGTACCCTTTCATACAGTCATATAGACATATGAATGTAAATTCAAAACCGCGAAATAACGGCGTCACTGTTCTATTTTAGTGCAATGTGAAACATTATTTTTATTATTCTGAATCCATTTCAAACATAAATCTGGAAATTTTTGTGATAGAAAATTTCCGATATCAAGAGATTTCATAAGATTTCAAAGTTAAGCAGCGTTTAGCGCGGTATTACTCTGATGGAGGCTGTCGTACAAAATTGAGGGCATTCGTCTGCTTCTTAGCAGAATTTCCTCTTGAAATAATAATAATAATAATAATAATAATAATAATATTTTTAAATTTAAATGATAGATTAGTATGTTTCTCAAACGGTACAAAAAGTATTAAATTACTCCACAAAATGTATTCCAACAGAATTAAGGAATTTATTGTATAATAAAAGAGTAGTGAAAAGGAATTAAACTTGTCGAAATGCAAAGTGGTTGGGAGTTGAAGAGGGAAGTTTGCTCATTAATTAGGACGGTGATAAAGACTCTAGAAATTACTGGATTAATCTTCCCGATTACAATTTTAATCCAGTCAATGTCCGCTGCGAGAGATATTCACTTTGCAGCAGGGAATTTCAAAGGAAGCTTCATAAAAAATATGAAACCAGAGAACAGAGAGAAAATTCACAGTAGCGAGGAAGACCCAGGGGTCAACTCTGCAGTTTCACCGCGCTTTCTCATGGCAATTAACAGTCGCTACAATCCCTCTTTGATTCTTAAAAAATATATATAAAACTCGAATTAAAGTGCTACATTAAATTTTACACGAAATTTTTTTCAAGTTGTTTGCTCTAAAGTCTATAAAAACAACTCGGAAAGTTTGCAAGGTTACATTCAAAATGAAATTTTCTATGGAAAATACATGCTTTTCATATATGTTTTTAAAATACGTTTACTTTTGATGGAAGCAAGTATTTTAATAATCTTGTTTCAAACAGAGAGACATCAAAAAGTTTCAAAGGGACGTGGACTCATTAACTCGGATGCATTACAATTTTTTCAAATTCTCTCTAACTTCAATAACTTCTTGTTATAACTGTAGTGGGTTACCGAGAGATATATATCCTCTTTTTTGAGGTACGTTTGTTCTCTTTGTTCCTCTTTGTTCAGGACTCAGGTAACACAGAAATCATTAGGATAATGGATCCTATTTTCCTAATTAACCTCTCATCAAAATCTTTTCATTACATACATATTTTGTTAAGCATTTCATGTAAATCATACTCGAAAAATAAGCATGAAATCATAGGCAGTATTTTTATTGCCTGAATTTGTCCCACCAGAACTGGATGTATCTACTTAAGAACCTTAGGAATTGCAATATTGTTTTTATGGAGCTTTGAAAATTGTTATCTGCAATTAACATCGGATCAAAGTGTAAAGTACATTCTCATCTCGGATCAGGAAGCTAACATAGTTTGCTAAAACCTCTTCTCCGAGATGGGATATAACCACACCTCCCGTTTGACCCGGAGAGTATTTTGACGCCAGGCGCGGAATGTGATTAATGAAAGTTCGTTGCTAATATAAGCGGATCACGAATTGGATATTGCACCAACGAGAATGGTGATTTAAGGATGATGAGGCATTATATCAAAATTGATTTCTAGAAAAATTGTTTTCTTCACATTATCATTTTTTTGTATTAGAACTGTTTCATATTACTCAGGTGAAGCTTTTAACACACATATGTACTAACATTTAATAATATTTATTATTGAACTTATATATGTCAAGAGTACATTTTGCAGATATGTAGAAGAGCTAGAGTAAACGGTACTTTCCTCAAGTTTCACAAGCAATCAAGGTATGTCAGCAAACATAAAGGTCATGCCCAAGTAAACATACATAAGCTCGTGCTCCACAAAGTTTCATTTACATTCAAATGATGAGTTTGAAATTAATCTTGCTTTCTTTATCAAAGGCAGAAGCTTTACCATAAAATCTATGCGATTTAATGATATTTTGTGGAATATATGGAGTCATATTCCTCAAGAGTGTTTTATGAATTGTCTTTACCAAATCTTTGAGGAAATTCCTGAAAGTTTGCGGAAATAAGCGTCCCAAAAGTT
>JAUEJJ010000004.1:9799389-9814806 GCA_032164275.1 Synergus coniferae
TCAGACGGTTTATATTTTTACACAAAATATTTTCCTGTGTAAAGGCTGAAAACATCCAATGAGAATTAAAATAAAACGATAACAATCAAATCAGAATAGACACAAACTCAATAGAATGCTTTCCATTAAAATCCGAGCTTTATGATTGAAGCAAATAAAAAAGGTCTATCTAAATGGATTCGACAGTAAATCGTTGGATCTTATTTTATTTCCCCCCTTTCGCCCTCCAGTTTTTGTCATTTCCTTGCTCTTTCTACTTTCTGAGCGAATGTAGGTGCTTTGTTTTATATGACCCTTCACCTTTTACATCTTAACTTTGGTTTAGATGCCGTGCACTGATGCCATTCCTTCCCTCGTTCTGTCTCTTTCTTACTTTTAGTATTTATTTACTTTTTTTTTCCTTTTCTCATAACGCCATCGAGCTGTATGCCGAAGGCACTAAAGCACTAAGCTTCGAGGGATCTCCAAACAAATAAAAACTTCCAGTTACGAAGGACACTTCGACAAGTAACGTTCTAACATAAATTTCAAACCTCACTTCTTTCTATTCCCACTTTCTTTGTCTTCCTCTTTCTCGCTTGCACGTTGTGATAATGGCCTTTCTGCACAGTTTAAATCGTTTCCGCAATTTCTTTTCTTGCTTTATTAAAAATTTATATACATTTATATATTTTCTTCCGAAAGAATGCTTTTGAAAGAACAGCAAAGTAGTCGTTGAAAAACTCATTCAGTCTTGACAATTTCTTTAAAAAGATTTAAGTATTTTAAGTATTTACTTATTTTTGTATATTTAAATAAAAAGTAATCTTTAGTAATCCTCGTCTGCGAAAAAGCTTTTCAGGGAAACTTTTTGTACGACAACTTTTATGCAAGGACCCGCTCTAATCGTATTCCAGGTTATAGAGGGTTGATTTCTTCCACCCTTTTGGCAATCCTAGTGGCAAAGTGGCCAATCGTTTTGCGTATTGCCATTCCAACGTTGTAACCGGATTGCAGAGCGCAATATGAATATGTAACAGGAACACTTGAGTCTTCGTGGTCTGGCAATAATAAGCCTCCTCTAACCATGGGGCAATACCACGTATATCGGATGGTCTCTTGGGAACGACTCGTTTTCGCTGCACGTAGTCACGATCTTTCTTCCACCATCTTGATACATGTCCCAGAATCGATATCGAAAAGGCGTCAGTCGTGTGAAAAACGTATAAAGCTTCTTTCATGTGTCTCATCGATACGTTTCCTCTCCAACATCATTTCTCATGCAGGATTAAAAAATTCATGATAGAAATATATCGACGGATTATATATTTTATTGACTTCGTTTTACTATTTGATAGAATTCCACCAAAAATTAATTTTGTGAAAAATTTCGAGTAAATTCTATTACATAAAATCCATAATAAACCCTATACCTAGAAAATTAAAAACAGAAATCCAGAGAAAATTCCAGATGAAGTATTTTTCACTTGAAATTAGTTCATCGGGTGCACATTGTACCTGACATTTAGATTTTTAGATAAAAGTATATAACTTTTATCATGTTTATTATTTATCGGTAAATTACTGATTATTAGATTGTGATACAATATGCTATTTTAACAAATTATCTAATTCGTGGAGTATATAAAACTGCAAAGTGTTCTGCAAAAATCTTCAGTTCTGAAGTTTTTGTATTAACGTTTACTACAGCCAATAATATGGCGTTTATTGTCGCTGCTCTCCTCTGCGCTTCTTTGGCCATCAGCAATGCTGGTAAGTAATTCAAACTATCATAAAATATTAACAAACGGAAAAAACCTTCAATTATTACTGCTTCACTCTCTTCGTTTTCTGAATTACTTCATTACCACTATTCAAGCTTCAATTACTCAAAATTGTCTTTATAGATGTTTTGCCACTATCCGTGAAAGGGAATCAGATCCTAATTGGCGGTAAACCAGGGAGTCTTTCTGGCATGAGTCTCTACTGGAGCAACACTGGCTGGGGTTGTGAAAAATTCTATAACGAGAAATTAATAGAAACGCTAAAAACTTCCTGGAAGGCAACGGTTGTACGCGCGGCAATGGGAATCGAGGAATATGGTGGTTATTTACGGGAGCCAGAGGCCAATAAAAAAAGAATCACGACTGTGATTGAGGCTGCGATCAAGAACGACATGTATGTCATCATTGACTGGCACGATGATTACGCTCATCGACATCAGGCTGAAGCTCTTGCTTTCTTCCAAGAAATGGCAAAGACTTATGGTCACTACCACAATGTGATGTATGAAATTTGGAATGAACCCCATAATGATGTTTCATGGAATGACCATGTCAAACCCTATGCTCTGACCATAATTGAGGCAATCCGAGCCATTGACAAGGACAATCTCATCTTAGTCGGTTCACCAACCTGGTCTCAGGATGTTGACATTGCTGCAGCCAACCCCATAACTGAATACGAAAATATTGCCTACACTCTACATTTCTACGCAGGAACCCACGGTCAATTTTTGAGGGACAAAGCTACTGTGGCACTGAATAAAAATATCGCTATCTTTGCCACTGAATGGGGCTCCGTGAGTACCGATGGAAGTGGTGGTATTCATCTTAAGGAAACCGAAGCCTGGGTTGAATTTATGAAAGCTAAGAATCTGAGCAACGCCAACTGGAGTTTTTGCGATAAGCCGGAACCTTCTTCTGTTTTGAAACAGGGAGCCAGTCCTTATGGAGATTGGACTGACGAAGATCTCACCGAGCCAGGAAAATTCGTTAGGAATATGATCATGAATTGGTCTACGTGAAATATTACTTGTTTGGTGAAATAACAATGGTTTGATGTGTAAATATATCGATTTTTTAATTTAAAATATGCTTGAATAAATTTTATAATCTTCTATTTTTGTATTTAATTTACGAGCCCGTTGATCAGCTGACTAGAATTAGCAAATCTCTTGCTTACATCATACTTCATTGCAGAAAACAGATCAGAAATCTTGAATCAAGATGACACAGTTCAGCGTGTAATCGTATTTACTTTACCTCCAACAATCATCGGTGATTAAGATCTAATCATGAGATCTCATCATATTGATCGGGTCTTAATCACCGATGATTATTGACTTGGTATAAAAAATGGAAAGCATAAAATTTAGTATCATGCGAAAAATATGAATAATAATTTGACGAAAACAGATTTAATGGCTGATAATGTGGAGGATTTGCAGAGACGGGAATTTTTTAGTGCCGGGAATTTTATATTATCGGCAATTTTATAATGCCGAGAATTTTATTTGAACTTTAAATTTCTATAATTTTCAATTTTCGATTTTTCAATTTCCGTAAATTGACGTTATGTAGAGGAAGCGAACTATTTATAACAGCAATATTATGCAAACGATATAACGATATTAGATTTAAGTTCGAAGTTCAAATTTCAATTCTGAGCTGAATTTAAACTTCAAATTGGATTTAACGAAACTCGATTGCAAAGACCAGTAGTCTTGAGGTACTGAACCTTTCTAAAGCTGTCACTTAACTTTCAATTATACCTAAAGCCGTTTTTCTTAGTCCACGTAAACTGTTTCTATAATAATACTCAGTTTAACTCAGTTAAACGATTAAATAATTCTAATTTATTCGATTATTTTAAAATTATTATGAATATGTTTTCTATGATTTACCGTTCCGAAAAAAAACATCCTTGAGTTGTTTTTCTTCTACTTAATTAGAGAAACAGGATAGGAAAATCAATAAAGGCAGATGCGGCAATGTGTCTTAATTTCTCAGTAGGTAATTTTTGTGCCTTAGTAGCTTTAGCAGGAAACCACGTCGGCCGTGATCCGGGAGAAGATTTATCTGGGCATGAGTAAACGACATTAAGGAAGATCGATCGGCCGATGGAGGCACCCACTCCGTAATTACGATTCCCCCGTGCTTGACTTATCTACACCCTTTGCTAGACCCTCTCGAAAGTAAGACTGACTGCTAGGAAGCAGTTCACAGTCAATCTACAATCTACTTTCTTTCCCAGTTGGAAAAGTTCCTTTTACTTCCTTCATAAAATATAACAAAAATAATAGTTTCTTCCTCACCTGTCAGTTGAAGTATCTGCAGTTTCAAAGTCCGGATCTCTGCCGTAAGCCTCTCAACCTCAAGCCGCGTCTCTTCCTCCCGTTGATTCACCTCCAGCAAGTTGATAGCTGTGACAGGACCTAGAAAAAAAAAAGAACAGAAAATACGTTAGAAGTATTTTTATACACTGGAATATTACATCGGAATAGAGAAAATGTGAATTTACTCGATACGTAGGGAGCAAGTTCTTGCGAATTTTCGAGCCGATGCAATAAATAAGGTATTGCATTGAGATTTTATCCGGCTGCTTTTACGGCGTCTTCTTTATGGTGTGACTGCAGCTGGTATTTTATTTAACGTTATATTCACTATACAGGAAATTCAGCCGCGCCTCGCTAGTGGTCGAAGCTCTGAAAAACTTTATGACCTAGAAACTTTCCATTTGGGCTTCTCCACAGACCTAATTTTCCATAATTCGAAGAACCTATAATATATACGCCCTAAGTAGTTTATGAAAGAGAGTTTAACATATTTTCAAGTTATCGATTTGTGAATTTTTAATCTGTGCTCTACTTTTCAAGAGATGTCAATTATGCAATTATTTATTAATTGTTCAATCAATTATTGAATTGAATTCGGGATCTATTTCATTTTTGAGCACAATTTATTTGGAGAAATCAATTTGAAAGCTAGAAGAAAAATTTGAAGAGGAATTCATACTGATGGAATGTTTTCAATGGTTACAAGATTACTGCACTTGATAAGTTAGAGTTTTCTCTCGACGCTGGTGCACAGCCGTGGAAGGTTACATTGCTACATTCTTACATTGCTACAACTACTAGAGGGTTTACGGCCTGTAAAGAATCGAGCTGGTAAGTACGATAAATTGTGTGGCGTTTCTCCCTCGCACACAGAGTGTAAGTGAAATAAATGTCTCTGTTCTCGGCTTAATGGGCATCCTGCTTCCTAACATCTCAGAAGCAGCCTCTCTCTTTTGTGCCAGACACGCTTTTGACACTAATTCATAAAAATTCTCGTAAATCTATTCACATCGAGTACTCGGTCATTCCTTTTTATAAAATTACCTTGTTCAATTTTTCAACTAGTATTCAATTAAATTGGAGAGATCAAATTAGAGTCCTACTTTTTTGTTAGTGGATCATAAAACGTTAACATTCTTTAAGAAAATGGAACACATTTCGAAATGATTTAAATCTTTATAGGCTATTTCGCTGAGCGATGCTTAAATCTCTTTACTTGTTTGGCTGTAAACACATTTTCTACTGAAGAAAGTGCGTTATAAATCTCCAAGTAATTACGATAGGATTTCATCAGACGATATCTGATCAGAATAAACTTCCATATAACTGATGAATTCAGTCTTACGTTATAGAAAAAATAATGGGTGAATTGTTACCATAACATAAAATATTTAAATATCAGATATGCCTGACTTAAAACTGTTTATACTACTAATATTTACTCCTATGTCTCCCTTGAAATGTTTATACTACATGGCAACTGCTATGTCTGACTAAAAATGGCTTACACTACTTTGTCCCACTTTATCTGACATAAAATTGTTTAGACTACTTTACCCAATTATGATTGACTTAAAACTGTTTGTACTACTTGAAAACCTTCATGTCTTACTTAAAATGACATGCATCACTTGGACAAAAAATTACAAATTGACTAAATAAAAACTAATTCTAAATTTATAAATTAGTATATAACTGGAATCGAATTTTAATTATAATATCCAGTGTATCACTGTAATCAAATCCTATTTTGATCCTGTGATGATTTTATTTGCCCCTTGTCATAGTTCGAACAAATATGCAGATACGTTACACGAAACTTTGAATCCTGCACCCTCGCACAAACAAACTGTGATAGCCTTCCTGTTTGATCATACACTTAGCCTTCGACATGGGTACCAACCTGCACGAAATGTATACCCAAGGGCGGATGCAGTATGTTGACCTGCATTGGTGGCTTGCTATCTGCTAAGTGGAATGTCCTGAAGTTTGCTATAGCTCCTCGTTCATGAGTTTACACCCACCCCCATGAGTTTCAATCGTCCTTCCATATCTCTGTTATCACCCCCCCCCTTTGCAAAACACACTTCTCCAGCCTAACTCCTCATTAAATCAACAATTTCATTGATCGAACAAAATCAGGTGTGCCACAGACTAATTTACTTGAAAAAAGTGACATTCGTATTTATTTAATCCGAATTTTTGGAATGAAAATCTCTTTATCAAATGCGTTTGAAGTTGCTGGTTGAGAATCTCTCTGAATACTCCTTTTTAGGAGGGAAAAAAACAGAAAAAGAGGGTAGAAAAAAAGAAAAAGAGGGAAGGGTATAAAAACAGAGAAAGTTAAATGAAGGGAAGCAAACAGAGGGTCTCTGCGATTTCACAATTCAATTACGATATTTGTACTTGGAATTACCAATAAATCGGGGGAGTTAAATTCTAACGTGACATCCGCTTTCCCAACAGTATATGGATGCAATCGAAGCTCATATAAGTGTCCGTTAAAATACGTTCGTGTTACTGTTTACACAGTGGTTGCCTTTCCCAGCGTGTATTCGAGGCATCCATCATCGACTTCCAAATACCGATGAGGATGCAGGGTCTGTTGTTTACTGGTCATTTTTCGTTTCGCTGGGCACATTCATTAACTCGCTAATTAAATGCGCGCCAGTGAACATCGAAATAAAACGATCGACCAATCATTCCATAGGAATTAATTACGGTGCTTTCACATCTCCTGCTGATTCATGAAATGTGTCTTTTTACATTTTTTAAATATGAAATTTCATAGATTTAGCAGTGCTATTCATATATTCAGACCCTCTTCGTAGGTAATTATTTTTCTTTGATATCCGTATCAATAATATTTTGTAAACCGAATAATTAATGAAGTAGAAGACGTTAAGTTAAAAACGAAAAGGAAAATTCGAGTTAATTGACAATATCTTTATTTCTCGGTTATTGAAAATAGTAGAAAAAGAAATACGATATGAAAACTGGCATTTTTCATATTGAGAAACAGAGACGAAACAGATTCATTTGATTATCCAAGATAATTTGATATTGTTCGTTATATACAGACCTTCTGTGCCAGATGCCCAGGAATTACGTTGGCCGCATTGCAACTAAACCGAGTTAATAACACTATGGAAAGCAATATGGCGGGGTCTTCGAAAATTGAATTACGCTAATTGAGATCGGTGCTGCGTAATAACATCCATAACCATATAGGAAATCGATCTTCTGATTCATTGCACTAAGCAATTTCAGTTCATAATCTTTAATCCTCTTTATTCATTCGATTTTTCTTTGCACTCGCTTTAATTATTAAAACAAGTTTTTCTTTTTATTTGTCAAAATATTAACACAAACTGTCAAAAGCTATGAACCATATCAATATATGCCATCCATATTAATAACATGACTGACTAAATATCATCTGACCAGAAATTTATGAGCGAAAATTAACACAAATGCGAATTACCATGAATTATAGTCCCATATGGTTTGAAATATGAATTCGGTACTTATCACATACGCAGAAAGTGTAACTGCACTGATAACAGTTAAAGCAATAATATATAAAACTTTCATTTATTTGCATTTATTATTTTGCATTCATCATGATAAATGCCAAACAAAGGAATTAAAACACTCAAGATTATTAGTTAGAAAATTGAACTTATTCCATATGAAATATTGATAACAATTTACATACTATTTATATTTTTGTCCAGATAAAACGACAACAGAAATAAACGATAATATATCTCGGTCTATAAAAAAAGTTTCAGTAAGATAAACGTAATTGCGCAATTTCACATTTGTGTACAAGCCGAAATATATGTCGCAATTACTCCCGTAATTAGAGTACTTACAGTACAGTTGGCAAAAGATTAAAAAAACGCAGGAGTTTAAATTATTAAAATAAAAGTGACATGTATTTAATTTTTCATTGTTTTTTCCATAATTTTCCATTGTTTTCCTAATTTGCCATTGCAGCATTATTTCAGTGCATACATTTTACGATAGAATAAAAATAAGTGAACTATTCTTGCCCTATTTTTTCAGCCATAAATTCATACGTTGAAAATTCATCAATTTACAAGGGTAGAACTGTACACCAACTGCGATAAGGGTGAATGAAAAGGGAGGTCAAAGGGACCGGAGCTCGATGGCACTGAATTTTCCTTCGAGACATGTGGCTTCGCATGCACGTGACATTATTTATTACCACGTGCGATACCCTTGCCTGCCAGGAAGCGCAAGCATTTAAAAGTAATTTATACGTACCAGCAGGTTTACGAGCCGGAGAGTAGATGGAACTTTTTACGAGAAAAGCGAGTTTGATAGTATCACACACCGCATTTTAACTACACTAAACCTTTTACGAATTGCCACTGACTTTAATATTACCTAGCTGAAATACAGAATCCATGTCAAGGAAAGCGCTCAGCAATTTTAGACGCGAATGAACACAATATTTCTAAATGGCGTGCTTAAGAGTTTAGCACCATCCCTCTAATAAATTTTATTAAGAGGGAAGATAAACAAGTTTTGAATATTGAAAGAGTAAAGGGTAGCCCTGTGGGCAAACGATATTAGAAACGTTTTTGAAACGTTCCAAAAACGTTCTAGGAACGGTTCCTCGTAGAAATCGGTTTAAATTCGCTTGAAATACACTTTCTTGGAATCCCCTTAAATTGCATAAAATCCTTTGAAATTCCTTTAAAAAATTTTGTAATTACTCTAAAATCGTGAAACTATCATGAATTATTTTGAACCTCTTTAAAAATTTCTTAAACCCGTTTCAATATAGTCACTACCTCTTTCTTATAGTAAAATTTATATTTTCAGAAAATTTACTAGTTAAGTAATCATATATTGCAAATAATTAATCCAAAATAGTTTTTTAATCTTGGCCAGGACCCTGTGCAAATTTCTGTACGGGTAGATATTATCAATAATAATTTGACAGTAAAATCTCAAGAGGTTGTGCAAAATCAGGGCCAGTGAAGGAGAGAAAAGGGAAGTCCATTTGCTTGAGGGATAACAGACTTTAACTTTCAAAGGCCATAAAGGGCAAAAGTTCAAAGTCAGCTGTCGATGTAGCTAGAAGTTTCGCCGTACTTTGCACATATTCACCACATGTATCGTATAATTTGATCATAAACTCTTTCGCCCGATTTCACGTCTCCGGTACTTTCGCCAGTATTTCTGGATCCAGCTACACTTGCCTCTCCTTAAGGAGTTCACAACAAAGGATAGACACCCTCCAGCAAATAATACGAAAGTTTCTTACCCAAACTCTATTCTCGACTCGAGTTGTCTAACGCTATTTTTCCCGGTTTCTGCACACGGAGGTGGAAAACGGGGAAAGAGTGAAGACAGAAAAAACGACCTAACAGTCGGAAACCGATAGTCCCTCTTAGCGGAAATACCAGACAGCCTCTGGTAAGGTTTATCTTTCCGGATGGTCGGAAATTCCGGTGGTGATTTCGCGCGGAAGAGCTAAACTTAATTTTACGCGCGAACGTCTCCAAACTTTCGAAATTCCTTTTTCGAATAATCAGAAAAATGTGGGGCTTTCTTTACTTAGTTCGTTAGAAAGATCTTCGAGTTCTTACGCAAGCGAATCGAATATAAGTTATAAAACATATTATTTTAATATTCCACCTTTGTATTTGGTTCAAATTTAAAAACTGTGGAGAAAATTCCGAGCTCAAAAGTTAACTAGATTTTCTGTTCAAAATTTCTCTTCAAAATTTTTCTTCAAATATTGAAAAATTTTAAGAAAAAGTTTGAACAAAAGTTCTGAAAATAAATTTTATTTTCATTATCGGGAATTTTAACTTCGGGAATATTTAACGCACTTTGGGAATTTTAAATTTCGAAAACTCAATTTCGGGAACTTTTTTCGATGTTATTATTTTCTTTCCAGAATTTTAAATTTCGGTAAATTACGTGTAATGATTGAAGTTAAAGTCAAGGGATCTGAATGAACACGATAATGTTTAAATTTTGTACAAAATAAATTTTCCACTGTAAAATTGGAAGAAATGCCCCCTATTAAGAAGAAACGATTGATGCTTGCATTTATTTTTGACATGTCATAATGGAAACTTTTCCTAACGCTCAGTCACCGGATATGAGTTTTCCCTGTAACTTCCGAAGTGTCTGCTTGAGATTCATGATCCATGTCGAAAGTAGTGATGATGTATTTCCCCCAGTCTCACAAATGATCTCAGGAAAGTTCGATCGAGATAGATATATGAATATTTAAGTCACTTTGTGAAGTGAAGCTCTTTCACTGAAAAAGTCGTTAAAAACTGTACTGTGAATACTGAACAAGTGGATTTTTCGACTGAATAAAAATAGAATAAAATAAACTGTGTTTTAAGGTTTGCTTTATAGGAACCTCTATAAATGGCGATACTTCACAGATTTTGCAGCTGCTCAATTTTTTCCACTATGATTTTCCCAATATTGAAAGATATTTGAAAACGCTTCATTCAATGGTCCATTACGCTTTACTGTTCTGCACAATTTCCGTAACACCATTTTTTCACCTCAAAGCAAAATTGAGTCCGGACACAAACGTCCGTTTATAGCTTCGACAGTTTTTTTTACCCCGCTAAATGAGAACAAAGTAAAATAAATGAAAAATATTGTCGCCACTCTGTTCCCAATCGAATATCAATGGTGCAAAATTTCAAATGGGATTGTAGGGAACTTTCAAATTATTCGATGGTAACATGGGTTTTACTGCTATCGCATTGGTGAATAAATTGTTCTAAAAAAACAGAAAAAAAAATATATCAGCCTCTGTAAACAAGAGAAGCGATATTTTCTCATTCCAAGAACAGTAAACGATTTTTACAGTCTAGTGCCTCGGTTGTGTCTCTCATGAGATTTCCGGTTCCTTTTACCAACACCAAAAACAACCGGAAATTGAAAGTATTCAATCAAGGTTAAAATGTCTCCACATTCACTCAACAGCGCTTTTTCCATTTTTCCTTCCTCAGAGGAAGCTTTGTGCAAAATGTTGAATTTTACCATTTTTATGTACTTCCATATAATTTTTGTAAAATTGATTTTTCAACTAGTGATTATTTTTTCCAGTGGTGATTATTTCTCAATTTAAGTTCATTTAAATTTGGGCGCCAGTATTATATCGTCTGCAGCTTCAATAATTCAGAAATGTCGTTGCTGCGATGTATGGACACATACAAAGAACATTGTCCAATAACAAAAATCGATATTTGAATTTTAAAATACCATCATCAGACCATCATGCTTCAATGAAAAGCAAATTTTATTGTATAGAATAAAATAATGGTCAGATGGAATATCACTTTTTATAGATATTGAATAATTAAAAATCATATTTAATAATATACATATATTGACAAAATGACAATTTTTCTTTTTCAAATTTTTCCAAATCTTTAACTGAATAATAATAAACTGAAAAAATATTTTCCATCTAAAGTACCTACTGAGCTACATAATTTATCTTTCGTTTGAGATGGTCGTTCAAATACTCAAGTCTCAATATTCTAAACTCACTGAAAGAGAAGCAATCGACTCTCGTCGTCTCGAAAGTTTGCAATTTCGATGCGGTACACCATATCTCGAAGCAATTATACCAGATATTACATACTTCACATTGAAGACAGAACATTTTCGAACTTTAGAAAATTTGACGAAGGAAGAGATTTTATATGGAGAAAATATCTAGAAATAAAACATAGAAATCAAATATCAAAAATAAATAAATATAACGTAATCATAAAACTTATGATTTTAATTTTAAATTTTGCGCCCATTTAACCTTTGGTCTGTAAATAAATAGGGTCAGGTTTAATTATTCTTGAATACATACTCTTCGTATTCAGCATATGCGATGTAATGAAAATTTAATTAGCGTAGAGTAGAACTTTCGTAGGAAGATTATAATTAGCTCTCACGCTATACACGTGCATGATAAAATAACAAGCTCTCCTAAAAAAATTCTTACGGTTGTTAAATAAAAACCGTAATTAATTATGTACAGACCATTAAATAATGGTCTGTACATAAAAGCTTGAGTCGCTAAAAAAGGATGACTGAAAATTACCGAAAAATAAAATTCTCGACACTGTAAAACTCCTGAATAAATAAATTGCCTCAAAATAAAATTCCTGACATTATCAGTGATATTTTTAATGTCGCGAAAATCATTGCCTTCAACCCTCGAGAACATTATGGAGACATTTGAGACCCTCAGGTATGCAAAACCATATGTGTAATGCGCATATTACAGTAGAAAATGGCTTACGAAACTCAATTTGAGTAAGAGACTCATTAACATATACGTATCTTGGAACTCTGAATTTATCACACACATGCGTAATATCAAACGCAAGGATGTTTGTACTTCAAGTGAATACCTTCTGCAATTTGCTATTACGTGCAGGTAATTGCAGTGTGCAATATATTATTCAAAAGGGTTCAAATTATTGCGATTTACATTGAACGCAAAGCACTTAGAATCAATTCCAGCAACGTCGATTAAATTTGAAAGGTGACTTTACTCGAAATTGCAAGCTTTGCAAAGCCAGCATTAAATTGAAACTATATATATTTTGAATTTACGCAGAACGTTCAATGCTTGGATTTGAAACTAATTCTACCTATAATATAAATCTTCTTTTCGGGCAGATTTAACTGCTAATGCATATTTGAGGTGGTTGAGAGGTATTATTCTTGCAGTTGAGAATATAGTTCGATTTTTACCATAAATAGGGCTTCCTTCGTCGTAAGAAGGTATAATTAACGAGGTTCGTACGGATCTTATGTCTCGAGATTCCGTAATGATAGGTTTTCCTTTCTAATTAGTCAACGTCGATCTTTGTCGTTCTTTGAAGTAACTGGATATCCGCCTTGGGGATTTCTTTACGTTTAATATCCTGACAGGAGTAAGAAACCTGTCCAATACTTTCTTAGTTCTACTGCTTTGATCAATCTGACACTATGAAGATAATTAAAGCTTTTGTGAGCTTCTATTCATATGAACCCTTTTAATTCCATAATAAATTCCCTCACATCTTGATTCTCGAAGCTTTTTGCTTAAATGTTAATTTTAGATGTGAAGCGTGTTATTTTCATTATTTAAATCCAAAATTGGAAATGTTCCCCGAACTTTCGCTATAGAATTTCGTATATTACATACTTCTCTAATTTCAGTGAAATTATGACTGGAGCGAAAGCAATTTGCTATTTATAGGTTCTTCTCTCGCTACTAATTATTTCCCAGTATTTCCTCTGCGCACTTTGGGAAACAAATACAAATAAAAAATTGAAGCGACGGAAATTAAAATGAGAGAAAAAATATGAGTTTAAACATCATGATTTAATATAATGTAATATTAAATAACAAACAATTACAACAACTATTTTCATTATTTTGATCATTTGAATTTCATACTCTATTTACCGTAAAATATATTTTACGAGAGAATAGCTTGGAAGGATGGTATTCATTTTGAAGAGGGAAAAAAAAAAGAAAAACTAGGTTTGAAAAATAGGAGCGCATAATTGCAATGAACCTCGTGTATTCAGTTAGTGGATATTCGCATATACACGTCTATTTTCAGAAATATGTGCAGAGTGAGGTTGTGTGTGGTAGAACGGTGCAAAGCATTAATTAAACTGGAGAGTTAAATAATATGCTCCTGATCCTCGGCCATTTATCTTACCCGTGTGCCGCAGTGCCGGTAGTACCGCCTAGTTATATCAGGCATAGTTGCTTGGGGAGATAACCAGCTCCGGATTAAGCAATTAAGGGCCACTACAATCGATCATACAGTTAGATGCATGCCCCAGTTTATGACAATGTTCAGTGGAATACAAAACTTCATCCTTATATAGCTGAAAGTTAAACGTGACATTCTACTAAGAATTCTCTACTTTCTACTAAGAATTTTCTCATTTCTACTAAGAATTTTCTAATATCTACTAAGGAACTAAGAATTCCGATCTGAAGCTTCCGTTAATACTTATAGAACTCTACTTCAGATATGAACAATCTGCAGCAACTTTTAATTGTAAGTGAACATTACTCTCAAGCAAAACTTCACTCATTAATCTCATTATAAGTTATAATCCGCACATAAAGCTTTTATAAGCCTTCAGTATTGTCTGTAAACAATTTGTAGAGAGAAGGGAGGAAAAAAGGATTTATAACTACGTTATTCGAGAGCTGCTTCGAGTTTTACACTTAAAACCAAGTTTCCTTTCAAGAGTATATAGTTTATTTGTATGAATATATTAATTCCGGACTGTGCTTATGAATTATTTGTACTGGCCACTACTAAAGTGCTTCGAATATTAATTCCAGTCTCTAATTCAATAATTGAATGTGTCGAAGTGAATGTTGCGCGAGTGTGTATATTGGACTCAGGCGCAAATAGTCTATACACGAACACTCAAGCATCCTAATGAATAATGCACTGCAATCAAATGCATAAAGCCCCTTGCAATCTGGCCTGCAAGTCGCATAAATTTCTCATTAATCGCGATTCTGGCCTTTGAATATGTTTTCGAAATCCGAAGAAAAATTTCATTCTGTCCTTAACAATAAGCTCTGCAAAAGTATAAAATCAATTCCCAAAATTGGCTCCTGGCAAGATTGAAAGTTTCCATTTAGGAAAAACACTTACTCAGAAGTTGCCTCTTAATTGTTACCTGAAGTGACGAATCAGAGACACTCGAGAATAGTAGAAACGAAATTATGACGTCGACAATTATACGAGCGTCTCTGGAGATCTTGTTAGCGAGCTACTTAACGTCACTGTTTACTTCCGGTATGTCGCCTCGACGAGGGTGTCGCAAGTTATGAGATGACTCCTTGCACCCTGTAAAACGCCAGCTTCCCTGGAAAAGCTTGTGCTTCCTGCGAATTCTCGACCGTGCAGTCCCCGCTGTGTCAGCTGTTTTCGCGAGCTGGACGAGTTCCAATTAAATTTACAGCATCGGCCCAAAACCGTAAGCCTCACGTCCACCTGGGTGCTACTAATACTGTTTTTTATCCCTCGGGAGATAAAACGCCTTCATTACGACGTGAGGACGACTTTTACGTGTGAAGTTTGGTTTACGACCTCTGGAGGTTGAACGTAGACCCTGAATTTTAGGAGGTCAAGTTAATTAAAAATGTAAAATTTAGTAACATCGAAAATTGAGAAGCCTTTACATTAAGCACTAAACTCTCCAGCGAATAGGGTAATTAAGTTTGCATTAATGGCATAACGTAAATGGAAATTGCTCCAAGTAGTGGTAAG
>JAUEJJ010000004.1:9822140-9833849 GCA_032164275.1 Synergus coniferae
AAACGTCCCTAAACTTCTTTGAATGAAATTTATTTATTTTACAAAGGATGAAAGATCCACAATTATTTTTCTGTATTATGAAAGTAGGTGTTTATAAATATTTTTATAATTAATTATACTGTATTTATAAATATTTTAAAAGGAAAGTGCATTAAAAAAAGAAAAAGAGCGAGAGGAGCTACGCGAGCGCGAGAAGGATACCGATGAAAAGAGAGGGATAAATAAGGTTCTCGGAAAAAGGAAAAGCCATCGAGGAAATTGGCCCGTAATATAAATCAAGATGGGCAACCCTCCTCTTTCACTTCTCGTCTTTGTATGGCCCTTCTCATGCTTTTCTCGCGTACACATTGCTATGTAAGCAACCCGAAGTTGCTACTACCCCATTCCTATAATCTTTCACTTTCCTCGGGGACTCCTCATCCCTCCCATTCCCAAACTTACTCACCCTTCACATGCCACGCATTTCGCTTTGAATTTTGTGAATCTAAATGCCCCTCATTATTCCCTTTCGAGAAACACGAATGTTCCAAGAATTTCTCCAGCTGAAATACTTGAGAGCCTCTGATGTGTGAATAAATAAATGGAAAAAAAAAACGAATGCTTATTAATAAAACACTATTTGCTTCAAGATCTTGTAAAGCGTTAACATAAACAAAGTCACAAGCCTTATGATAAATATGAATTTGCTCATGCTAAATATTATAAAATATTGTTCCAAGTAGAAGATAGCCATTTTGAAGTATTTTATGTGTCTAAAATGATCACGAATAGTAGATTGTTTCGTTTAAAACCCGAGAATGACACAAATTGAATCCGCCTCTGTCGAAGTAAAAAAAATTCCTTGAAACAAAATGCCACGAAGAATTCAAATATTCAAAATTTTTTTAGTTGATGAATATCTACTTCTTTCAATTCTACTTCAATACAAAAATTACATTGGGGCTTTATGGAACTAAGAAAACCAGTTGGATTTACTACCTTTATCTTATTTGTTCCAATTCTCATTATGTTTAGTTAAATCAACTTAAAATATTAGCAGTATCGACTGCTTTTCTTACTTGACTTAACTATATTTCACATCATAAATTTGACAAAAAAAGTGCTACTGGGGCCTCATGGAACTAAGCAACTTAGTTGAAAAGTAGTCAAATCGACTAAGAATTTCTCCGTATGTTCTGAACAAATTGTGAAATACAAGAAAACTGTTTGAAATATATATTTTTCGTAACTGTAATCTCCGTGTAATAAAATTTTACATTATTGACAGTAATAACGCTCTCCTGATATGCACTATCATGCATAATCATAAACTTAAGAATTTATGTTTTTTAAATCAATAATTTTATTAATAATTTCACTTCTTATCAGAAAATTTTCCATGGCACAAATTTTAAATCAGATTCAACTCAAAAATCTTGCTCGCTTGATCTCGACTTTTCATGACAATTTCAAGATGCGTTGTTTCAAAATTTTAGAAGTTGATAAACAGGAATCGAGAACTTCTCTTTTCGTGAATCACCACAAACTCTAAATATTTATATCTTTTTAATATTCTAATTCACTAAAATCCAAGAATATAAAAAGTGTTAGCCTTTGTGCTACACAATGAATTTAACTTTCTTTGTAGTGTTTTATAATTGACAAACAGAGGCGGCCTTGACACGAATTGAATACTTGTGCGCCTGGATTATTTATGTATTATTTAGAATGCTCTGATTCTTTTTGACAAATTGCTAGTATCAAATTAAAAACGACTTTTAAATATTCTGCAGTTATTTTATTTAAAATTGTTCTTATGCTATGTTTTCATGATTCTCAGAAAGGTCACAAGGCATACGAAGAGTTACCTAATCCTGAGCTTCAACTGCATCTCACTTTAGCTTAAGACGGCGTTAATCCTCTCTGAAATTTGGTATCTTGTGAATATTCATAAACCTCTTAGAATTATATTAAAATAGTTAAGATAACTTTCATCAAGTCTTTGGAAAACCTTTATGAAAAATAGATGTAAGCTAAAAGTTACAGATTTATAAAAAAAATAACAGAATTTAAGATTTACTTTACTAAACTGAACAATGTTTTGCAAATTTCAAGAAGAGTTAGACGTCTCTTGAAAATGTATTTCGAATCGAAATATGTAATCTAAATTCAAAATATTTTTATGGTGAAAGTTTTATTGACACTGCATTCTACGCGAACCGAAGTTTCATTTATCAACGAACAACAAAGCATGCACTCGTCGGTATGACAAGTCTGTTTCATATTTCATCTCTCACTTTTGCAACAGCAACTGCGTTTCTATCCCGAGTTACTTATATTTTTTTTCTTTCTATTTCCGGCGAACGCGCGTCACGTGAAATCCTCATGGGACTCAGCACGATATGCCGAGACATGTAATTCGACATAAGAAGTGCACTTTCGTTAAGAAAAGGCAACAAAATAAATAAAAGGAGAGATGTTATTCACATAGGAAATTGGAAATTCAATTTTCTTTTAAACGATAATCTTCACGTATATTCCGTTTTAGTTCATTTGCGATGTAGTTTTTCATGCTGAATTGAGAGAGAAGTGGAATATGGAATTTATATGGAATTTAAAATTAAAATTTCTTAATTTCGTATAATAGTCAAAAATAAACTCAGAATCCTATCGTACCGAAAATTTGATTTTTTAGAATAATTTAAGAATAATACAATATTTATATTAAATTCACACTAAATGCCTATTGGCGATTAAAAAAAAAAAAAGATCGAGATAAAAAGGTCGCAAGAACAAACGTGTTCACTGATTCGCGAGGCACTCGACGTCCTCAAAGTGTCTACCCGACAAAGGTTGAAAATCGCCTTTTTAAATTCACCAGAGGTAGTCGAATTCTGGAACTGATCCAAGGAAAACGTTTTTTCCGTCGAAGGAAAGCATGAGAAAGAGCGGTAATAAGAAACAAAAAAAAATGAAAAGAATTCGATCAACATGGCTTCTTGATATGTACCAAGCACAAATTCACCCCTTTTACGATTGATTTGGCCCACATCAGACTTAATCCAAATTTACAATTTACTTCCCTAGTAAAATCAGCGTAAAGCTTATAAAATATAATATAAATATGGATAAAAAAAACTTGAAGAGTTTTGTTTTTAAATCGAAGATTTCTTAAGCATCTTGTATAAATATTTTCTTAATTAAAGTTTCAATCTTGAAAGAAACTTGTTATAAACTTTGCTAATAGCGATGACAGGTCATAAATTGCAAAAAAGAGCGATGGAAAAATGCAGATTTATGCACGGAATATCGACGAATACATCTTTTATAGGTAATTTATAATGGGGAATATTTCTTTCTATTTCTTATTTTATTTAAAGCTATTTATTTCAAAGCTGTATATATACACTTATAAAGCTTTTAAAATAAAAAAATGTTCTTAAGTGATAATGAATTAAGGAAACCTTGAAATTTCCTCTTGAACGTGATATTGCGCTCGTGATGTATTTTTAAAGTGTAGCCTTTTACGTGTCACAAACCACAAATAGAAATTCGTGCCCACTTTTTCTAAAAAAACGCCTTTCCTGAGGTCGAACATGAGTTTCCCTTTCCTCTTTCGAGTCTCTAGGCGTTCAACCTTTGAAGTCTACGTGGCGTGGAGAAGAGCTCTTTCAGCAAGGTGGGTGAAATATTAATGCATAGGGATACCCTCTTCACGGTAGAATTCTCAGATTTCTTGAGAAAAATGAGAGCAAACAGCCCAACACAAGGAGAGAGAATCGTCCGAGATAAAATATAATATCACTGAGTCGGAAGTCTGCAGGAATTTAATATCAATTATTAATTTACCTTTAAAAAAAAGACATCTGAGGACTTTTAAAAATTTCTATATTTAACTTATAATCCTGCTTCAGCGATAAATCTCAGTCAGAGCTCTATGTAAATTTTTATCTCGTGTCCATAAGAATATTCCAAGAAATCTTTTATGCTTTATTCATAAATAAATTACTCTCTAAAACAGTAGATTAGAAAACTTTCGACAAAAATTTCTAGTCAAATTGGATTAAATAACCCAATTTTTCTTGCTAGGAAAGCTAAGTACTTTCGTGTCCTCGTTATTCCATGCGATGATTTACTCAGCTCCATTATTTTCCGGAGTCTATTATTTTTTATTATCGTACGGACGCCGATATATTCCCAGTAGACTGACTTCTCAAAATCCTTTCCTGAATTTAAAGAAACCCAGTGCGAGACAAGATGAAATATTTAGTGTGTCAAGAATGAAGAGTGACTCTCTTTGAATTTTAATGCATATCAAATTCACATATTCATTTATTGTAATGTGTCATAATTCTCCTAAAGCTATAAAAAAATTTATTTTCTAAGGACAAACAAAAGATTTAAGCCGGATCATTTTGGTGTAAAATAGTAGGACTTTTGTTGCGCGATGAAAAAATTCCAGGATGGAGTAAAGCTCGGATGATCTGCGTAACGCTCTTTTGTCCCATTCCCTTCATCTCTCTATTGCTTTTTCTCGAAAACGTTGTAGCTCGGTGAGAGCAGGCAGGAATAATGTGCAGTATAATTCGACGATACGTTAGATTGTGGGAGCAAAAGAAGAAATAAATTTTATATGTAAAAGCACGGTTTACCACTAGCGTTGTTGCCACGGAACTAGAGAGCGAAGGAAATATTTCAATGCTCCTTCACAACGGATCAATACAATGAATGCGTATAAATGCACTATGAACTGAGCATCATTCGTGTCCAAAGTGTTGGAAGTGAATCCTCTTCTCTACTTGAAATCACATTATGCGAAGCCGCGGAAACTTGTGAAAGGAAAGAGAAAAATGCGCTGGAAATATATGCTCTGCAGTACAGGCGTTGATATATCATGCATACGGAATTATACACATCAGAGACAACAGGAACATAAAAAACCTGTTATAAAAACATTTTGTATATCTAATTTTATAGTGCATCATAAATTATACACCTTGATAATAAATATAAATCATATAAATGACAAAAATAGAAAGTAATTTCCTATTTCGGAAATTTTAATTTTTCAGAAATTTTCAACTTCCGGAACTTTAATTAAATTCCTATGATTTTCCTATGATTGCAACAAATGTAAAAAAATCGTCAGACTAAACATCTGAAACTTCAACTCATTCATGAGAGCTTCGAGAAATACTTTGACAGTTGGTAACGTTCATGTGACTGGATCACAACTTCAGAAATAGCGATTTCACTGGATTTTCGTTGCTTATCGAGGCAGCGTCGACACCATACTGCCTCAATTCCCTTTGGGACTTTCGAAGGATGAGAAAACGGCTGGTACTATGTAGGAAGATCTTTGTGAGACTGATTCACGGAAAGTGGATGAAATTCAAAATAACGCCTGACTCCTTTGAGACAGCCATTATATAAGGTTCGAGACCTGTCGGTCTTAGGAGAGATCAGGATTTCCATGTAGAACCACTTTGGCTGGGAAAGTGTGGTGGATTGGATTCCTCAAAGGGTACTTTGAGCAATATTTTAAAGAGCTTTTACTAAATTTTGCATTATGCAAACTTATTACTTCGAAGTCTCCACCGAAAAGAAATGCTAATCAGCACGAAAATTCCCATGAAGAGTTGTTGGTATCAGCAGAAGTAGAAAATTACATGTTAGTCCAGACACGCATGTGGGCTGACTCGCTCGACTTTTACTACTTACTGTTACTACTTACTTAGATTTAAATCTTTCACACACTGTTTTCAAAACTTAAAATCTCATAAATATTATGATAAATATCTTTAAAGATTAATGATAAAGTTATGATAAAGTTATGATAAAGCTAGTCTTTACAGAATCTGAAAACTGAATCTGAAAATCTGAAATTATGTCTTTTGATATTTTGTAAAGGCAGTTAATGCAACGTCCTTCGTGTAAAGTGGTTAGTTGTGAGGGTGTGTCACTGTTCTAAATTTGCAGAAGCGTTCATCGTACCTCTCCATTCTGCAATAAAAGAGAGGTGCCTTTGTATATACAAGTATATAGCACGGATACTGAGTGCCGCAGGCTTCGGTGGCCAATATTAGTTGTTTGTACTCTGTGTTTACTGAGCGCATGCTAAGTGCATTACAGTGGTAGTGTTTTCGTTGGACAGAAATCTAGGGGACGTCATATCGTCCTGCAAAGGAAATTTCATTTTCGTAGATTTCCTTCGCATCCGCTGATGTGTACCAAGTTCCCCGATGTTGATAAAATTTACAGCGCCTTCACAGGACGTAATTTCTGAACTTATGTATGCCAAAGATAAATTGTGGTTGACTGCAAATTTACTCAAATCATAGTTTGTCTCCTGAAAAGATTTATTAATAATATTGTGAATTTATTGCTACATTTTGTTATGTACTGACAAATTGAAGTCACTATAATGAATTTCCAGCCAATGACAGGAGAGCATAACCCAAATACATGATATTTACCCTAACATTGTTTTAGTTCAGCGAACCTGTCAAACAAATCTCTCAGCACAAAGCTGGCATAGGGTCAGCGTTGTTTAATATTTATTTTCGACACTCTTCTCTGCATGTTGATGACGTTTTGATTTATCGCAAAGGATATTACGAATCGCATTGAAATCGAATTGAAATCTAGATCATCAAGTAAATTGGCACTTTGTATTAACGTTTTGTAATTAGAAATAATACATTTCTTGAACTTTGTAATTAAATTACAAATTTATTTCACGGAGTGACACATAATTTCAGTTACTTCTGGTATGGGATTCTTCACGGAAAGTTTCAAATCATGTTTAAATTATTAAATATAAATTAAACGTGCCTCTAGAGCGAAAATAGAAAACTTTCCAACAGCATTTCGAACAAAACGATTAACGAGCACCTCCGTGCGATTCCCCGGCGACGTGAATTCTCGGGAATCTCCTGAAAAGCCAAGCACGAAGTGGTAAGGACGACGCAACTCGTAATTGCGTTGGTTAAACTCAGTTAATAATAATAATTCTCTGCGCGGTCAAACCACTGAGGAAATTTCGTTGCCGCATCAACGCTTGAGCTGTTCCACTTCTTGCTTTTCAAAATTACTGTAACCTTTGTAAATTGTTGACAATATACGGTATTTCTAATTCCAAAACTTACTTTTACTACAAATTCAATTTTGATTAACTTTACAGTATGCAAACTAATTTTTTGTGCGTAAATTATTATTATCGTTAGAATTGTACACTGAATTATTTAATATTATATGATTTTCTCAAATTTACCGTATTTCATCATCTTGAATGAAGACTCACTCACAGTACCAAAGTTCCCCTTATTACTAATCAAGTCACTCCAGCAAAATTATACTTACAATGAAACACACTCCTTCATTCTCCTCAGAGTCTTAGTTCTCACTTCTCATCGGTTCAGGACCATTCACTCAAATCTCATTCATACCTATTAAACCCACACCCGGAGCTTCCAACATTCGAAATTTTCTCAAAGAAATTTACTCGTTTCAAAGTTTTTACTTTGGAAAGTTTCTTAAATTTTCTTGCAGTTAACTTCTCCTAAGGATAGAACTTCCTGCAAATGGACGTCTAACAAAGAAAGATACTTCCCGTTAATATTAAGTATTGATATTAAGATATATTATAATATTTATGCGAGGATATCAAAAGGAATACATTATGCATCATACTAAGTGAAAACTCGTTTACGCTCTTGTGTAGCCACCCTGGGAAACCAGTCTTTGCACTTTAGCATTATAGTCTCACATAAATGCAGTCTTATCTATATGAGTGCACCAAGAAGCGCAGAGATTATTTTACGTACTTCTGCAATGTTAATAAGCCAAATTTATCTTAACTTGCCTTTTATATTTTCATTTCGCCTATTTGCATTATATAATCGAGCGAATGAAGATGTTGAGAACTGTAATATTGAAGATTATTATGCAAAACTGGGTATTGTGGCGATTTGGACGCATAAATGCGTTTATAGAGGAAGGTGGAAAGTAGAATGTAATACTCGGACCAGTTTCACTCAAAATGCTTGCCATAATTTCCTTTTAACAAAGGACAGTACCGTGACGTTTTTGGAAGTCGCATCCTGTAGAATATGGCGTGTACACATTGCCGGTATGGAAATGAGAAACAAATGCAGCGCACCTGTTCCCCAGCATAAGACTCCACTGGACACACAACAGTGCCATACACTCGTATATGTATACTGAACACTTTCAAACTACCAAATTGTCCTTTGCTTCGCGGGAACACACCACGAAATGCGATTTCAAGCTTGGTGAATAGAATTCTCATTCGAAAATTATGCGGTTCTGCAATTCACGTACCTCATGGTTTTATCATGGAACCACTTATTATTCGAGTTCTACTTTTTTATAATCCACTTTTTCGAATCACTGTACAAAATTTCTTCGGGAATTTTCCCTGAAATTGTTGGGACGCTGATTTCCGCAAATTTTCTGGAATTTCCCCAAATATTTGATAAAGAAAATTCCTAAAACACTCTCGGGGAGTATTACTCCACATTTTGTGATTTTTTTCTAAGACTTCTGGAAAATTCCCTAAATGCTCTTGAAAGGGCGGTAGATCCGCATTGCAAATACAGGGAAAAATTTCCTCATAAGCACAGAATCCTTGAAAATTTCAATATCCAAGCAATCTTCGCGCATCTCACACATTTTTCCAGTCATGTTGTCAATTTCTGCTCCGCGGATTCAGAGTTCGTGCCAAAAGACGCATTTTTTATCACATAAACCTTCTCTCGTCACGCTGAGCACATATTGGTTTTTATTTTATTCTATTACGCGCTGTAGCACTACTCCTCTTTTCATTTTGTTGCCACGTCGTATTCATTATTCGTGCTCCGGTAGAGGGGTGGAGAAATGTACAGAAAGGGTGAAAAAGGGGGTGGGTTAGAACAGAATATCCAATAGCACGGACCCTGCCTTTCGTAATTAATATTCTGCATCTGCCCTCGTTAAGATTTATTTTCGACACGATCGCACCAACGCGGCGCGCCGTTATACAATATTTATTCCTGTTCTCGTCGTAATCTCACGTTTCAATATGCAGGACTCGTTAATATTTTACATCGCTGAGAATTTGAGTTTAAGTTCATCAGACACGTTCTTCAGTCTGAGAAATTTCACATTTGCCAACTTTCAGAGTTGCGAACTGAGAAGAATTTATAATAATTCTCGCGGGATTTCTTAAAAAAAAAAAAAAAAAAACAATAAATTTTGGTACCATCTTCGCCACTTTTGATCTCAAAAGCACGCGAAACAGTGATATTCCACTCTCAATATATTTTTCAATCTGAAAATCGCGGTAACGAGCTCACGCGAATTATTGTGTCGGATTACCAAGTAGATTACGTATGTACAATAGATTTACTCACTTTATTTTGCACTTTTTCTGTTTTTATACTTTTTTTTTCGCTGCTATGATTGAAAATGTGTGGAAAAAGAATTTGGAGGCAGAGTACATCTCTGGACTATATATATGTGTGTATATATAGATGTATGCAGTCCGTAGACCGATTCATGAAGATCCCGTGAATTATATTATGAAAAAGAAGACGGTTACTTGGCCCTATGAATAATGCAGAAGACTCCTCCCTCTCGGGAAACAAATGAAAAATAATGGAAGCGAAGCGGAAGTTCGCCGATACATTCGCCATTATTTCCCTCGTTCTTTCGGAAAGGAAAACTTCCTCTTCTTCCTTTTCTTTCTACTCTTCCCTTTTCTCCAGCGTGATCGCTTTCTTTGATCGAGCGTAGCCAATCGGAGAGAAATCTATTACGAGTAAAAAATCAACTAAGTTACAGGCAGATGGAAACATTTTTTCATTTTTAAAGTGCAGTTACTTGTAAGATTATAAGCTGCGAAGATAAATCCGAATTAAGATCGGAAATTCTATCCAGATGCTGGTATGTGGAATTTATTTGAAGTTTATAATTTATATAAAAATAAATTACTTTTTTATCAGATAATAATATTCGTATTGGTGCTCCTGCATTTGAATTTCAAATATCTGTATCTCTAAACTTTCGAGGAATAAAAGTGTCTGAAATCGTGTCGAATGGCCCATGTGGGGAATATTTCTAGCGATTTTTTCTTTTTCTTTTTTTTTTTGTAAGGAGAAAAGCTTTTTAAAATACAAGGTAACTTGAGAACGTTGAATGTGATGATCGAGGCGGAAACTAGAAAATAAAATACGATCTAATGTGTCGTCGTAAACACAAGCACCACCCACGGCGGGATTTCTCTGACGTTGCCATTAGTTTCACACTTTCGCGATGTTGTGAGCTTGTTTTTCTTTTATGATGGCAATACAAAATAGTAAGAATAGTAAGACTTTCGCGGAAGTGAAAGAAAATTTTAACTATATTTTCAGTTAAGAATTACATCAAGATTTATATCTCTTTGGAAATCATGGATAACATTTGTAAGGAGATTATTTTAACGTCGTGATTCGCTAAAAAGTTATTTGAAAGTTAATTATAGATGAAATTTTAATATCCAATTTCGATCAAGTATAAATTTTCAAGTACCCTGGAAGGTTCTATCCAAAATTAGAATTTAATTGAATTCTCTGGCATCTTTTATCAGAAAATAATCTCAGAAAAATGATGTTCACTTATTTTTAATTAAATAGTTATAAAAATCTGCTTTTAATCCTCTTAATCATTGATCTTTTAATTTTATCCGTGCAAACTGATATCACTGATTTCCAGAGAGCAGAAACGCTGGAGGCAAATGAGTGTTACGAGTTATTTTACGTAGAAAATATTTCTCATCCACTTTCTACTTGAAATGTACAATTCCAGATACTTTTAAATGGAGAGAAAAGAAATTGTGAAACGTGTTGTAACTTTGCTGGAAGAAAAGTTAATAATTTCATATTTTCTATATCCGCAATGTGAATTATGAAATCGACTGAATATTCCACGTTCAGTGAAAGGAATTGATAAATCTGAATACTAACTTATCGGGATACAAAAGCGAACAAAGATGGAAATTTAATTATCTTCAGGGTGGCAAACTTTTCACGTGTTAAGCGATTTTAAATGAATATTAATTTATAATAAATAAGTTGTTAATGAGTTGTGTGTAGTAAGTTTGTACAAATTAAATTCATGAAAAAAATTCTGAAAAGTATTTATTATATTATAATAAAATAAGAGAGGGGTTTTTTTAACTTTTCCAGCCTGCTCATTTTACTTTTTTTCGAGACTCGTGTATCACAATATAGTTTGCAAACTACTCGTCAAATCTCGACGAACATTTGTATGCAACACTCGAATATATATGGGGATTCCATGGTGGTTTGAGGTGTAGTCTCACCCCCTTCATTTTAAATTTCTCTTCACCACTTGCTCTTCGAAAATATCCACCCTGCGTATAAACCACCGGAGGTGCTTTTGACTAATAAAACTTCACCAAGCACGGACGAAAGTTTAGTAGCACTCCAATGAAGCGCGAAAATACGCGAAAGTTGTACGAAACTGAAAATAAATTGACAAAAAAAATGAGAATCGAGCCGTAATAATGAAATAAATATAAATGCGATGTTTTTAATAATTGGTGCACTTGCGAGTTTTTAATTTGACCCCTTTATGTCTTTCTATTACAGATAAAGAGTAAATACTATTCACAAAAATTCTACTGAAATTTCTATAGTCACTTGAAGTGATTCTTAAATATTTTTAGTG
>JAUEJJ010000004.1:9838346-9849901 GCA_032164275.1 Synergus coniferae
AAAAAAAATTAGGGGCTGAGAGTTTTAATAATCTAAGAATTTTTAAAGCTTTATTTCTTTTTTATTCTTTTTGATCCCTACTTGCTATCCCGGAAAAAAAGTGAATTTTCAAAAGAAATTTTTGAAAAAATCAATAAATACTTTTTGGCAAAAGTTTGTATTTTAGAAATAATATAGTGTGTAAAAAAGTTCGTATAATATTTGACAGCTCTCGTGAGTTCCTGGATAATAAATGTAGATTACATTTATGTTGTTTACATTTTTTCAACTAAGACTGAGTTCACAAAACAATTAAACCCGAGTAGTTAGATAGTGGCTAGTACATAAAGCGGTACAAAAAAGCGAAAAATAAAAATGAAGATCGTTATTGGCACTCTTCTCTTTACATTCTTGGTTTTCTTCAATCCCGGTGGTAAGTATATTATAAGATAATATTAATATTAAGAATAAGTTCCTAATACATACATTTCCTTCACAAATATTTATTTATTATTCAAAATTCTTAGACGAAGAATTCTATAATAGCAATTTTTTCTAAAGTGCGTTGATATTTAGGGACCTGGAACAAACGTTATACTGATTGTGAGTCATATTGAGAATTTTTACTAATGAACATACTAAATTTCACAAAAAAAAAAATAGGTTTAATAAATTTTTTTTTAAATTTAGTATCTTCTTTAGTAAAAATTCTCAATATGGCACGTTTGTCCCTAAATTGCAAGGCATTTTAGGAAAAATATATATAATAGGATTCTTCCTTTAAAATTACGAATAGTTATTTTCCCAAACTGTAAATTTATTACACATCTCCATTTTCTTCTTACAGAATTAAGTTCGCAGAGCAATATTCCTACAGGAAATGGAAATTATAATCCCTATGGAATTCATCAAATGCGACTACCAGGCCTTCAAGAAGACATTCGTTTAATAAATGCACCAAATATACCAAATGGTACTGGATATTTATTGCCAAATGGAAAGGTTTATATATCTCTTGGAACTGGACGAATTCAGATATTTTATAATACCCGTAATGAAAAAGCTATTGTACACCAGGAAGGAGCTCCCGCCGTCTATTTACCTCCAAGTCCATTTCGAGTACGTCATCCCGATCCTCCGATGCTACCTCAAAGACCACGATCACCACCAAATGGCCAATAAAAAATCAAAAATTTAAAAACGAGAATTCCATACCTGTATGCACGAATAAAAGCATGGAAATATGTATTCTTAATTTTCGAGTTAAATAAGTATAATATTATTGGTGGTTATATATAAAAAAGAGGTCATATATAACAAAATTGTAAATTGGTTTTACCGTTCGATTGGAGGGCATATTCCCCTCGGTAACAAACCAATCCTGGCAAAGCCGATTTCTCGTCTTTTTTTCAACGGTTGAAGAAACTTCGCCGCGAAGCGGTTTGTCCCCTTTGATGTGATTTCCATGGATTTTCGTTTCTCCGCGAACCCTAACGATCACCCTGCGCAAAGCTGAGATTAAATTGAACTGAATAAAACCAATCCATGAAAATGCGTCTGGGATGCTGAGCACATGGACTGATACCCCCAAAGCGATTTCCAACTACTGCAAATTGAACTTTATCGTTTCTATTTTATTCATCAGCTCCCTGGTCAATATCATTTTTCATATACCTACCCAGGAATGAGAACTCGCCCAATTTTCAAAATAAATTGCCTTCCTTTCGCCATCAAACAGTTGCCATTTTTCAGCCTCGTTTGCATAATTTCACTTAGCTTTCAGAGATATACTTCTTTTTAAATATTGGTTTGAAAAAATGTTAATTTTCCCAGGATTTCTGTTAAATTCCTTTCAGCATCATGTTCTTCAAATCTTATTAACAGAAAAAAAATTTATTAGCAGGAAAAAAAGTCAGGAGTTTCATTTTCTTTCTCGAGGTTTTTTCCTTAATGGCCCTCATGAATATACCGAGTTTGATCCGCGATTCTCAGAATAGATTCTGTTTTCGATAAGGTTTCTGGTTGCAGATTAGGGAAAGAATATTCTATCAGTTTGTAACCAGGGAGTTAGAATCCCACCCTGTATAGAATTCCCTCAGCACGAATTCATCCGTTTCTATAATATCCACCTTCATCTCCGTTCCAAAGCCTTCATCTTCCTTTCCTATAATCCTCCTTTTACTCTTCACATAAGTGCAGATTCGTGTTTACATTCGACACTCTCCTCTCGATCCGACTTTACCTTCTTCCGGAATGTCTTATATGGGCGTCATACTTGCCAGCTTTATGGGTTGAAATTCTCACTGGGTCATATGCAAAATTCTACTCTTTGCCTTGAAATTCAATGGAACTGTCGAAAACACGCAGAGAATGTGAGCTTTTTCTATCCCTCATATGTATTTTGAAATGCAGTAGAAGATTGAGCCACAGAGGATCCATCAAGACTCTCGAATCTGGATTCTCTGCTTTTAGTGAAAGTAATCACTTTCCACCATCTTTCGAATGCTCAAGTTCGATCAATCTTCCTTTCTATTCCATGAACTCTTAGGAGTTTGTACGAATTTTGTAATAAACTGATATCTGCTTCATCACCTTGAGTATAAAATCTAATTATTCAGTTGAAAGTATTTGAAGTTTTCTTCCTTTCATGAATTAAATTCACTCTGGATCATACTTTCAGCCCTCTGAATACAACAGTCGCTAAACTACTCACCTAAGTGCCAATTCACAGCCCTGTAATTGTGAGCTTTCAGTCGCTTAAGTACATAAACACACGTTTTCTATTCATGTGACAAACTATACCTCAACGAGTTAAGCTCACTCCAAACAATCTCGAATAACATGTTCCATTCCACGTAAAGTTTACCCTCAAACATAATGTTTTGTATAATCTTACTATATCTTCCGATGCAGGTTGAAGGGGAGACACCATTGAAATTTCATGAAACTGAAGTGTCTCTTAAATATTTGTAAGATTTTACTTTGCTCAAAGTTGCTCGTATTCTTATATTCTGAAATTTTCTCAACTGCAGATTTCAAGGATACCTCTCCTTGGTAACTGAAGCTCGAAGTATCAACTCGTCCTTCAGGTCCCTTCCGACCTTTTCTCGGATAATTTGATACTTCTTTCAGATCATTGAACAGAAATGAAGGCAGGGAAGGAAAAGAAAAATTAATGTACTATGGAACATTCCACTTGTACATGAAATCGAATCGTGACTGATGAAAATCGTACGATATCTTCAGAATAACTTTCGCACAAAATATTATATTATTTTATATAAACGAGAATTTTCAACAGAAAATTGTATAATAGGACGAAGTGTGCCAAATGGAATTAATAAGAGAGAGTTCTTAATAGATAGACAAGAGAAAGCCTTAATTAAGGGAGGAACAGAGCGCGAGACAAACCATATTGAAATCGCCAAGAGTTCCTTCAGCACCCCATTAATCCGCAGCAGAAAACAAGCACCAGGAAGAAGTGGGGTGCGATATAGAAAGAGAAAAGTTGGTAGACGACGGCAATGTAGCCGCTCGTGAAAGCTCCGCTGTGTTTATCTTCCGCAAGACGGAAAAATAAATGGGGCCGGAGAAATAAAATGAATATGCATTCCAACGGACCCGGAATACCATGGGCGCGAAATGGTCGGAATGGAGGAGAAATTAAGTGGTTGGGGCGGATCGAGTTGCGGAATCTAAAAGAGAAGAAAAAGATACCGATGGATGAACGAAACTGCCTGAAATGTTGAGAGGCGTGTGGAGAGTAAGCAGTAATTCCTCTCCTCCTATCTTAAAATAGTGATGTTACCAATATATCGAACACATTGTTGTCGAAAACTTGATTGGTGTTTTAAAAATTACGCGAATTTGTGTGAATGTGTCTAATTTGAAAACTATCGTCAGACTATTTTCATTGTCAGAATTTTATTGAAGTTTTAGAAATATTAAAGGATTCTACGATATTTTAGGAAAACTTCCCAAAAAAAGTTTGTACAGTGTGTTTAGAATCCTCTGAATCTTTTTGCGAAGAAACTTCTCTCATGCTTTCCCGCGAATAGCTTCTAGAATTAATTTTCGTAAAATTTCATAATTCTTAAATTATGAAATACCATGAATTGAAATTGCAAGCTGGGAGAGAGTTTCGAGGATGCAGTACAGAGTTTCCGGCCGATTGAATGGTGAAAAGCTGATGGAACCATTTCGAAAATATGTCAGCAGTAATACCATATAACGTAGCACTCAGGCAAATGATCGAAGCGTTTGTTCGTACGCGCTTTTCTACTGTTCACACCCTGGATTTTTCAGCTTTTTGTCATTTTCCCAAATGGACGTTATGTCATTCCTCGACGAAAATCGTAAAACAGTTGGCTGGTGAAAAACGACAGCGATGCATTTTATAGCGCCCCAAACCTCTTGGCCATGCGTTTACTACACTCAATAAAGTTTCGGATCAACCTACTAAACCTTTTAACACTTACTCCTTTTATTTTATTTTTTTATTCTATTTTAACAATTTTATATTCTTTTAACGGATTTAATTTATTTGTATTTGTATTTTAATTTATATTTTAATTTATATTTTAATTTATATGGATAGAAAAATGATTCATAGGTTTTTCAGATGGAAGCAGGAAAGCCTATAAATAAGAATTGAAAGAGGATGGGACAAATGAAACTTCCGATGTTCCGTTTCCGGTTTTTAGAGGTATATAAAAAAAGTCCCTTAACCGGAAACTCGACCAAACTGTACTATAGAATTCGCTGGATAGATATCGATGAACTGAACGGACAGTATCGACTGCGTTTTTCAGTTCGTCTTTTTCACTCTTTTTCATCTCCAGTCTCCAATACAATCGTATCTAAAACTGAACGCCGTCAGGCCGATTCTGCAGTCAAAGCTAGCTACATCATGGATGGTTGGTACCACTGCAGACCGTTTAATTCATTGATCAAAGGCGTCATTGCACACGCTAGACCACATATTCACTTTTATGACTTTTACTTGCTAGAATACGAGTCTCGTGTCGCTATTGCCTTTTCGAATCACGTATCTGACCGCATTTCCGGGCACTATCGCATTTTTCCGTGAGGGTCCAAAGCTGCTCCGACTACAGGATTTTGACCTGATTCTCTGTTTTGTTTACTACGAATAGAATGCCATTCGCATAAAATAATACCTTCAAAAATTTCTTTGTATAAATATGTCTGTTGAAAAAATATAATCAAAATAAATAATAGAAATAATCAAAATACAGAATAGAAAATGTATTTTGAAAGGTAATCGAGTGCTTTGGAGAAACAGGAAGTTTCTTAATAGTCTGACATTATAGGAGTCGAAGTACAGCATCACAAGTTGTTCAAGTGACTTACCACTATAAACTTTGACACTTACTTAGTACTCAAACAAAGATGTAAGGAGATCAAAGAGAAGCGAAATGTCATTAAGTTTATAAGTGAGACTTATAAGTAGATTACATTTGATCAAGTAGTTACATTTCTAAACAACACTACATCTTCATCTTAAAGTTTGAACTCTGTTTCTCCCATTTCACTCTAATACGTGCGTGGTACAGAAGACCATTATAGACCATTATTTCTTGCAAAGAAAAACGTTTTCTGTAATCATTTAATTGTGAATTTTTTCTTTCAAAGTTCTAAAAGGAAAAATTATTTCTCCTGACCTGTGGTTGCCACGGACAGTGGCCTATCGACACTTTTTCTCACTTGTGACAAATTATCCTCCATATTAAAAAGAAAGATTAATCACCAGCATTCAGAGAGTGGAAACGGAAAAAGTGCGAGCTCCCTTTTCATTTGACTTTTTCGAGTGCTATTTTTTGAAGTTTAGAAAACAACTTTGACTTTATTACATATTATATTATTATATTACATATTATATATTATATATTATATATTATATATTATATATTAATAATTAGCTGTAATTATTATATAGTAATGTATGATGCAAATGAGTACTGTCACTAAAAGCGGTTCGCACAAAGTACATCCATTACTGAATTGATTATTAAATCCACGAATTAGGGACAATAATGATTCGCCCCCGTTGACATAATCCACTAAAACATTTATGGCAATATACGAGATTAGAATTAACGTCAGGTGTTTCACGGTGATCATTAATATTTCAGTGTAGAGAGGCTCATGAGATTTCCTCGTTAACCCACTTCAATTTCACATAAATTATATTAGTACCGTACAATTAAACGAAAAATGTTTGATTATCAATTGCCCCGTTGAATGGCATCGCTCAAATATGAAAAGCCAAAGCAAAAAATGAAATTTCAATTAAAAAATTAATTTTAACTCAATTTAAAAAAATTAACTTTTAAAATCTATCCCTTTATTTCCGAATGAATATTATAAGAAACGTAATAAACAATAAACAAAACGTATTCATTTTCTATAATTTGTTTTTCTATAATTAACTAGTTCACACACAGAAAGAAGCGAAGCAGTAAGAAATCTAATTAATTTTCACCCTCGCTTGACCAGGTAAATCAGTGAAGCGCTACAAGCAAATATACAGGCGAGCGCAATTATAAAAAGCCATACAATTATCAAAAGCCGTACAATTAATTTGCGTGATCGTGACTTCGAATCTAAATTTATTGTCTATAAAAACGTGAAAAAAGTGAAAAAGAGGAGTCTCTATCTGGCGGAGGTATCGATTCACCTCTGAAGGTGCAGTGCCCGCACCCTGAGCAAAATGAAGGAGCGGCCTCTATATATTTCATGGGTGTTAAGTGCACTGTAATATATTTCTTTAAAGCGTTTGCAAAACACGTACGCAGCCACCCGACACGAGAATCGATATCTTTTCGCGCGGAACCGTCGATGCTCGATAAATTCGGACCGACAGTCAGAAAGAGGGTGGGCATAATAGCTGCGAATCGAACGACGGGCTGTATAGTGCGAGGCTGGCATAAAAAATAGAAACAAAGGGAAAATCAAACGAATCGATCTCTGAAGAGCTTGAAACGATTCCGCTGCGTTGTGCTTCGACGTTAATGGTGGCTCAGTTTTCCCGGAAGCCATTCTCATCCCTATCTTCTCTCTCCCACCCCTCGACCCTTTCATCCCTTTTGCACTTTCCCTATCCCCTGTTCCTCTCTCTTTATCTCTCTTTATCTCTCTTTTATCTACTCATCCCTTCGTACACGTGCGATTTTCGACCGAAAAGCGCATCAGCCATTTTCCCCGCACTGCGGTTTAATTCCAGCTGATTTATGAATGGAATTCGCGAAACTTAGAACCCACGGTGTGCACCCACATTGGTGACCGTCTCGCAATGTCGTTGAATCATGCAAAACTCCCTGAGCTGCGGTCCAACAATGCGAGCTCGCATAATCCTCAACTTTCTCCAAGTTTTCCTTATTTTCCACCAGTAGGTTTATCCACACCTGGCGAGGGCTGCGGAAAATAAAAGATTATCAGAATTTATAATCCCTTTTTATTTTTCATTTTCCATTTTTATTCTTTCTCTCAATTAATAGTTGTAAAAACAATTTAATTAAGCGTTTAGTCAATTTAAATCTTTATTTAAAATGCAGTTATAAAAACGAAAATATTTTCTCTTCACTTTCAAGTCTTCGATTAATTTTCACCGCTGTCTGGCCAAGCATTGACCTGTCCTACTGATTCCCCCTTAAAATGTAACCAACTGTAAATCAGTATATTATTTCTCTTCATATAAATCTCAAGTTTACTTTACGGTCTCATGAATTTTTAATAATAGTGAAAAAGTTTTTACAGACATTCATTTAATATTTCTCACAAAAAAAAACGCGCGAAATGCATTGCGAATATTCTTCATCTGGTGCAATAGGAGCTTCTGCAATATTGACAACGTTAAAGCGAATATTTCAAGTTGTCTGTTCTGCCCAATAAAACGAAATAAAACGAGGAAAAATTCCACGTGAATATTTTCAACTTTAGAACCCATCTAAGCCATACATCAGATAAACGAAGCAAAGAGGTTTATATTGCACTCACTGACAATTTTTCATTGTGAATACATTCTCGTGTTTTACACACAGAAAAGTTGAGCCATTAAATTCGACCAACAATTCCACCTTCCCCTTTTTTCCCCGTTTCATTTTTATCGAGTTTCGAATTTCGTTTAGATGCCTATTTAATGGCTTGCATTCCCGAGAAACTTCGTATTCCGTTTACGTTGCTGCGGAATGCTGTTTTATTCCCCCTTCTTAGATTGGTGGTGGTGAGTCTAGACTGGACATAAATTTACACAAATGCTCTAATTCATCAATTCGTAACGAGAAGAGGAGAGATAAAAGCAGATAACGGTGAATTAGAATTTCTATTTTTATTTTAACTTTAACATTTGTATTTCAAAATGTTAAAAAACATTTTTGTACACGTTTGTTGCTAAAAATAGTAGTTGTACCATATTTTATTTTATTTTGACATTAGGGGATGCTGGCTCTAAGATAAAGAGTGCCATAAGTCTCATCTTAGAAAAGTAGGAAAAAATGTAAGTTATCAGTAAATTATTGTCCTTGGATTATTCGTGCTTTATGGAAAGCAGATAGTAGTCCAGAGAGTGCTGGCGTGGTCTAATTCTTATGGAATCCTCGTAACTTACCAGCCTTAGCCGTCGCAAACTCTCCATAAGCCGCAAGCGCGCCTTAAGCTCACCAAGGATTACCTAAGCTCAACTTCAAGGGATGCACCTGCCTAGTTGGCTGAGGTTATAATCGCGGATCTTTCTGATATACGATTCTCCCAGAAAATGGATACTGGAAATTTAACCACAGAGTCAACTTGATCCAGTGCCAAAATGCAAATTACGCCTGAAAATTGGCATCATGTTCCATAGCTCCTGTTTACATAGAGGTTGCTTAGAAATTTATTAGCATTGCCACTTTAGTGATAAATTAATTATAAAACCCTCGTTTGAAAATAATTAACCGCATTCAATATTTACACCAAATATTTCCATTGAATTCCAAAAGAGGGAAATATGTAATATGTATGAATGGAGATTCAATAATGGTATCATGATGGATACATGATGCTCGATTTTTCTGAAATTACGTAAATACATACGTATGCTTTCGGTGTTGGATCAAGCATACGGATGTAAAAGGCTAGATGGTTGCAATTTTATTTGTGAAAATCCAAGCGTATCATCGTAAAAAGGATAATATTTCCTGATGGAAAACGGATGGTAACAACATTGTGCGAGATGTGAACGATAATGGCTGATTCCTGATATCAGTTCCAGAATTCAGAATGCGCTTCTCCGATGCCATCAGGAAGAGATAAAATTGAAAGACAATCTTTCCCTCAACATTTTTTTTTTACGAATTTTTATCACGTACCTACTGATATTTTTGCAAATCAATTACGTAAGAGATTTGTATATACACACACACATACACATTATCGTTCTGGTAAATTGTAATAGCCATCGAACAGTATCAGGGATTTTGCAAATCGTGTTTCCAGTCGACGATCCAGAATCCCGAGGTGCGTACATTAGCGTTACCTGGTTCTATTGTGCTTTGGCTTCGTTACGGTTCATTAAAGCGCGGTTTCTGAATTAACCCGATGTGTACCATCGTTCAGCAAGTTTACGGCTGACGTAGAAACTGGTAGGGCAGGAATCTAGTACTCAGTGTTGCGAAAACAAACTAGAAGCGCAGACTCAAGCTCGTTAGGTCTGTAAACATAAATTTTCGTGAAGAGAGAACCTAAGAGACTAATAAAGAATTCCCACGACTTGCTGAATCGAAATTTCGAAAAAGAACATTAAAAATTGAATAAATATAGAAACTATGACAACTTTTCAGGTGTCAAAAGGCTAGATAACATATTTCGTAATGCACGAGAGTCAAAATTTTGAAAAATTCAAAATGGATAACTTCATAATGGATAACAAACTTTATCACTTTTGAAATATTACTTAGAATTATTTAGAATTTCTGAAAATCAATTAAAATTTTATAAAGTTCTTTGAATCCCGTCAAAGTCCTTAAAATTATTTAATATTCCATAAAATATCGTATAATCCCTTAAAATTACTTAAAATTCCCCAAAATATGGTCAAATCCTTTAAAATAATTTAAAATCTTATGAAATGCGTCATGAAATGTGTTCGATATTTTCGTGATATTTGACAATATATTCGATATATGGTAACATCACTTTTTTAAGGCAGGATTGTTCCTCATTTAATTTAGCGGTCATGTTAGGTTTGGAAAGAGGTTTTATTCATTGGAAGACAATGAACCGCGTGTCAGAATGTCCTGAGGGTTAATCCTAGTGGGTTAGAGTATAATTCTTGGTCTATTAATCAAGGTCGATACCTACCCCAATTTACATTCTGTTCTTGGTAGGAGAACTTGGCGCATGTGCGTTTCTGTGTTGAGGCGAGCTTGCAAGTGCGTGTACAATGAACATACGTTAAATGTGTATCAGTGTTCCCGAGGGTGAGCAGAGCAAGCGTGAAAGCAGCCTACATCGAATGGATCTAATTGCTAATACAGCGATCTCGACCTATACGCGATGCATCTCATATACGCAATAATCCGCCTCTCGTATGCACTATAAATTAGCTGCGGGATTTACGCGTTATTACATGTAATTAATTATTGTTCCTCATAACGAAAGACTGCCTGAAATTCTACTGGGTTTGTGTATCTTAAAGTAGATCAAACTGTGCTTAGGGGGATTTATATTATAAACTATTATAAACTATTATAAACAATTACAAAAATTTCTTAAAAGTTCCATGAGAAATAATAAGACTCACGGCCTCATGTATTTCATGAAATAAAATAAAAATAATCTAGATAAGAGTAAACATCACTCTCAATCAGGTAATTGGATCATGGTCTCGCCAACGCTGAAATACCGTGAAATAAGCAAAGAATATCGCCCTACTCAATTTTTACGAATAATTTTCACCGATATTGTTAATCGAATTTTATTTTCATACGATGATTTAAGCCCTTAATCCGGTAAAAAAAAGCTTCTATCGGAGTTGATTAAACACCTTTGTGTTTGCGGCTAAAATGTAATTCAAGTTCCCTTCGGTTTAGTTTAGGTTCCCAGAAGTTACTGATTTGTATGTAGTGTGAAGACACATAAATCAATATCAGCATACTTCACGCCTCTGCAGACACTTCCGGTCAGCATCAGACCTGGTGAACAATAAACTCGATACCAGTCGACCAAGCTCGTAAACTAAAGTTTCACAGTTATGGAATGCATTGCGTATACACGTACATAGTACTCTGCATGGAAGATAGAGTCTATGCAAGCACAATATCACGTACATAGTTGGACTTCTTAGGGAGAAACTCTGCAAGAACTTCTGAGCAATGAGGTCGTGCAAACTCAGGAACTATGTAATAAGGGTTGGTACGAATCCCGAGTGAATAGAACTGCATTACAATTATTAACTGTAATAAAGTGTGTTTGTACATCCCCATGCAGAAGTGTTGATGGGGTGTCCTAGCCAGTTTTCCCTGTTTCTAATGTGGTCCTGATCTGAAAAACCGGAAAGGACCTCACAAGGTGCGTCACGC
>JAUEJJ010000004.1:9857089-9882043 GCA_032164275.1 Synergus coniferae
GAGATGATTCCGTTCTATACGAAAGATTAAAACTGATACCGCAAAATATGATTGTAACATGATCTGAAGTTTTCCACTGAAATTATGTAAATTCCGGTAAATATGTAATTATGTATAAAATACTTTTTGATCGCATGTGTAAATATTCCCTGAAAATTTGAAACAACCCGGAATTTAATTTAGACTTTTTGTGCCTTTAATAATTCAGTAAACACGATTTTTAATTATAATTATAGAATTATAATTTCAAATGGTTTGTTTTATATGTATTCAGTTTTTCAAAAAATTGAATCAATTAATTAAATTGCTGAAATCTAAAATCGAACCTTCGAGTAAAGATGCTCAATGTAACAATCAGTGCGTCAGGACAACTTGAAGTTTCTCGTTAGTGTTTACTCTTCCTCTTCTTCGAAATCGATCGACTTCTACGACATTCTCCTATGCATACCGGATTCGAAAAGTATCACGTAACAATTCGCATTCTCGGGTCCCAAAAGGACGTCAGATAAAATCTTGGGTTTTATTATCTTCTCGGTCGGTGAATGCGAAAAATGTAAGTTTCCACTGGAATCTGATAAGACGCTGAGAATTATTCAATCTATGGGGAATAAAATTCTTTCTGAAAATATGGGGTTTTCAAGCGAAAGCGAAGAATACAAATCCGTCGATTTATTTGTTATATTACATTAAAAGTGCGAACACTTCGAGAAAATGATTCTCGGAGAAAATCTCTCTATTATCTAAGAATATATCCAAGAAATCTAAATCTAGCAATTAAAAAAAGTAATTACGCAAAGCAAAGTAGTTGAAATGTCACTATCGGCTGGTACAGTTCGTTCATCATGTAACAGCTTGCAAATGGTCAACATATAATCGAACAACGAGCTTTTTTTACTCGATATGGGCTCTCCTATCTCCGTCCTTCTCTCTTCATGCAATTTCCCTCTCCCTCTTCATTCTCTGCCAAACGACATGTGCATTTCGAATTGTGCAACGTCATCGTGACAAATTGTACGCTCCCCGGTTTGTGGATTGTAACCTTTGGCTCAAATCTTTTTTATTGCTGTTTCCTACACCATAAATTCATCTCTTGATTTCTCATATCCACGTGAATTATTGCCATGAATGCTGCTGGGAATTCCTTACAATTTGAATTTCGAATCTGTAAAATATTTAGTAATAAAAAAACGGGGTATTATGTCCTAAAAAGAAGGATCAGTCTTTAGATTAAACAATGAACCAATTTAGGATCCAATTTACAAAGAAAGTCTTTTTCGACATTTTCCTTTTTCGTAATTTCTCTTTTTCGTATTCACAGCCTTTTCCATGAAAAGGAAAGTCCCTTTTCGTGTTGGACACGTCAGCAAAAAATAACATTCGAGAAAGTAGTAGACTCGAGCTCAATCCAATCCCCGTGAATTTCCAAAGATCGTTTTATTGTCTTGTTCTTCATTAAAAAAGGAAAGTAAAAATGTTGTGTTAATTGGAACACGTACAAGTACAAATTAAAAATTAAAAAATAGTGCTTCGTTGTAGGGAACTCATTTCAGAAAATGAATGCCGAATTAATTTGAACGGAAACACTACATTTAGTATTAATATTATTACTCTCAATTAGTCGATTTATTTCAAAGGTGGATAAACATATCGAACACAACCAAGTACCTTTGACACTAATGGGGTCGTTCAGTTAAGCTGATCTGCCGCAAGCAGCTGAAAATATCGAGAAGAAGCTAATGAACTTTACAGAAAGGATCTACAATGCTAAAATTTCCATCTTGCTTCATTCTTTCTGTTAAATTAATGTCTTTCATTATCTCATTAGCTATTCAAGTCAGTATTAATTGTCAATTAAATAGCGACTAGAATCTAAAGCACCTTCAACACCAATTTGAATGCTTTTCTCTCCATATAGTCAGCTTCACACAAATTTCCACTACCCTCTTCTCTTCTCATTTACAGTTTGTAATGTGAAAGTTTAATCCTGCCGGAGCTTTGAATAGGGTATACTAAAATTATCTTATATACATCTTTCCCCGCCAGTTAGAAGTACGAGTTGCCGTGTAAAGTTCTATTTACACAGAAGTTGCTGGTAAACTTGGAACCCATAATGACACAGCATTGCAATTCAAAACTGTAGTTTTCAATGGAAACCGTAGTGAATGCGAAACGTATGTACCCTCCCGCCGGTTTTGTGTTGTTCCTGTTTCCACTTTCTATAAATGTGGCTTTCCATCGATTTTCAATTTCGTTCTCAATCTCGAGAAATTTACTACACAGGAATATTTGAAAAAGTCTGGGAATTTAAACTCAATTTCGGTCGTCATCATTATCCAATGATCTCCTTAACTTTATTTTGCTGACGTTAACCGGGTTTTTAAAAATCACCTATAAGAGAATCATGATATTTAAAAAAATTCTATAAAAAGAACCTCATTTGAATTAGCAAATATTGAACGTGTTGGTTTCTGGAAATTTTAATTCCTCCCAAATGAAAGTTATTTTTAAGCGTTTTCAGCTGTATGCAATTAAAAAATGTAAGCGAAGCGTATAAATTCCAGGAGTATTTTGCAGAGCGTATATTTTTCTATACATTTCTTGTTTGAAATGATCAACATTTGTTCGTGAAATCCTTGTAATGAAGTCGAGGCAAAATTTTATGTTTAAATTAGCTACGAGAGATATATCTCTCTCTAGTTAAATAAAAGGAAAAACTCGTGTTTTGACTTTATCGTAGAGTATGAGTTCTGATCACGCGATCCGCCCTTTCCCATAAAGTGTGTGTTGTATATTTATATACCAGCTCGAGTTCACGCTAGATTACGTGTACATGCTTCCTTTCGCGTTTCACGTACAGTAAACGCCGTTTTGTACCTTATCGTGGAAACATTGAAAGCCAGCACGTTAAACGTGCTCAACTATGTACGAGGATGTGGAAAAATAGGAGCTGTTTCACAACTTAATAATAGGAACTCTAACTAATGTTACCGATCCGTCACTGTGAAAAATGCCAATAAAAAAATGCAAAATACCAGAAAATGCAAATGAAAAAATGCAGTTTCGTATTTTGATTAACATAAAATTTCCAAAACAGAAATTTTGCGCGTCTTTAATTCTCAAGAGTTGAGTTTTATCTTCATTTTGTACTAATTTAGAGGAGTCTTTAAAATATTGAGCTAGACCGTGACTAATAGGATTCGATCTCATGGAAACTGGGAACTAACGATCGTCCATAGATTCGATGAATCTGAGTCTTCGAAAGCTCTCCAACTGATATTAGCACCTGCGTTTTCAACGGATTGTCCGATACGTTAATTCCGAAAGGGCTACCAACTGTGAAATCCCATGAAATCGAACATTGCGATCTCTGCAATTAATCCAGTGTTAAAAATAGGTTTTTTCTCCAATTCTGATATAATACAAAATAATGCAATAAGTATGAACGCAATCATACTTTCTATGAATTAAAATCCTCTCTAAAAAAATGGTGTAACAAAATGTCTACAAATGTCTAAAAAATGTCTAGAAAACCTTGTTGCAAACTTGCTTGGCTTTTGAATGACTTGAAGTTGTGAGAGAAAAAAAAATAGTAGGATTCTCTAGTATTCTCTAGTAGGATTAAAAAAGAATTACTGTACTCAGATTAAATATCCCGGATGATAATATGTACCATTTAGTCTTCTTTGAGTGAAAGAATGAAAAAATACGAGCAAGAAAAATGTGCGAAAATCTGATTCCATTGAATTTAATGCCGGGCGTTTGTGGGATTACCCTCGCATTATGTTTTATCTACCTGCTCACTTCGTTAACATCGTCTTGTGTGCTGGCACCCCATAACGAGTGAATCGCATCAAAGATATGAAAGAATAAAGGAATGAAGTGATGAAGGAACAAAAAAACAGAAAACGATTAACGGTGCTAGACTTTTTTTTTAATAGAAATTATTGTAAATTATTCGTAAAATGAACTTTACGAAACAAAGGTCAAGTTTGAAAACTAGACGCCAAATTCGGAAACCTTTGAAATAGAAATGAACTTTAACTCTATATCTGAATGGGGTTGGTACTCTGACTCGATTCGTTGGACGCATAAATGATGGTGTTATTTGAATAATGCTTCTGGCCGGTTGAATTGCTGCGGCAACATTGATCCTCACGCTTATTGCTCCTGTTCGGCGCAAATATGGTGCTTATTTTGTTTGCCGGACTCCCATATACGTGGATCTCCGTTATTTCCACCTATCCGATCACATTGTAAATGCACGTATTCAGATCAATACCGATGGACTCGTAGAAACTATAAATTTCCATGTCATATATTATTCTACAATTTCTACATTTAATCAATTTAATTCGCGCAATTTTTAAAAATAAAAATCGACTATACGAAGACACTCAAAAAATAACAGGCACTAATTTTCGCGTACCTATTGCAGCATAACGACTTCGATGTTGTTATGTTATCCTCCATTCGAAAGCGGTCGACTCTCGTGTTGCTTTTTTAGCTTTTTAGAATCACCACCGAATCGGTACAATTGCTTTATCTCTCTTCGAGTTTCGCTCGATTCACATGTATTTTCAAACACATGCAAACACGAAAATCTAACCAAATAGTAGTAAATTTATATGGCGCTGTAGAAATGCAGTAATTGTCATGCGATTAAATGCCCTAATTATTCACTGCATTTTGCACAACAATGCTGCAATGCTTCTGTACCTTGAAAGCATGCAGAATAATATTTTTCTAATAATGTATCATATTTCTAACAATGCAATTTAGATGAAAACAGTTGGAGAATAACGTAATGAGAGAGTTTCGAGAAAATATTTTTTGAGGGGTGGTTTATGCAAATGACACGCATGACGTATTCGTTTCGAGTCGCCGGTGCGACGCGACTTACGGCTGAGTCGTTACTTATTATTCGAAATTAATTTTCTTGACTGTGCAACGGCGACGGCGGTGACAGGCTAAATGCGCAAAGTTTCTCGCAAGCCACAATCGCAGGCGGAAACAATGTTCCCCCTTGGCCTTAACTTCCTTGCGAAGGCAGCGGTGCGAGTCGCGTCGAGACCTACACAACTAGGGCGCCCAGGACAAAAACCCTGAAACTACTTAATGGAAATAGTTTCAGATAACTTTCAGTAAAATTGGACCAACGCGATGTTTGTGTGATGTAATGGGATTTCAATCCGACAACTATTTACAATTCTCAACTTTACGTTCATGACACTTCATATCAAAACCAAACATATATTGACACACATGTCAATACGATATTTTGATCAATATCTTAATATTAAAGAGAAGAAAACTAAAAAAGTAGATATTTTTTTACTTCAAGCAATGTATCGTATTCCTTTTTTCATTGTATTATTGTATCATTGTATGTAATAATTGTGAGGAATGTAGGAATGTTTCACAGCAAATAGTTTTTACTGATTAAGCGACCTGCCACAGCATCCAGCCGTCGAGACCTGTCACCTATTAATAACTCTTACAGAAGAGATCGTCTAGTCCAGTATTTCGAACATGGGAAATACATACAATTCTGCTGCATTCTCAAAATATCCCAGCTAATCGATTCCATCTGCTTCTGGAAATCAATTGTTCAAATACCAAAGCTATACCGCATAGCAGAATAGGAAGGGACTATACGATTCGAGCAGAGTCGGATAGAGACGGATTCCTGCGGAATAGTACCGTTGTAAGCTAGAAATTCTTGACGAAGTTCGTAAGCAGACAAAGAGCCCTTATGGATTAAACCCAACTTTCCAAAAACTGAGAACGATCAGAAGTGAAGTCGAAAAATAAGTGAAACGAATAAGACAATGAAAACTTTTTTTATTACGTAAACACAGATATAATTAATGCACTAATTATATGTACTTACTTACATATAAGTAGAAAAGGTCCGTGTATGACCAGGCATTGCGAAGAAAGAAGAAATGGTCAATCCGTGGGAAGGCAGTAGACAGGGCCTACGTTTAGTCAGCCAAAAATTCTGAACCGTCCCACTAAAACTGCCTTTTCTACTGAACACAGTCTCACAGTACACTTCCATTTACACTTGTTCTCTTGTCTTCTCCATAAAACAAAAGTGACACAGAGATATAAATTATAAGCAAACATTTAATTGGAAAGTTGGAGACACAAGGATCTATTATAAATTTCACATTGTATTTCTATCACATGCAATTATTATTGTTCTAGTTGTAGAAGGAGTTTCGGAACACGGTAACATACGTTGGTATAGTTACGGATTTCGGAGAGTAAGCTTACTGAGAAAACAGTAATTCGAATTACAAATGAACGTTGTTCACATTGTAGGAAAAGTTAACATCTGTTGCATTTAGTTTACTTTTAGTAAATAGAAATTTGATTCCGGATATAACTTTACTACATGTAAATTGAATTCAGTACGATAAACTAACTTCCAATGTCACAGTAAAAACAAAGTCTGAAATTTACACTGGACTTGTTTTCATCTTTGTGTGAAATTAAGTCGGTAACTTGATTTAATCATGAAAATAGTATTTTAAAAAAACCTCCTGAGTCTTAAAACAGAAATAAGCCAAGTCTATTGGTTTTAAAAAAAGATTTGTCTTGTCTTAAGATGAAGACACTTTGTGCTGTGAAAAAAACTAATGTGATGTTACTCGCCGCTCCCTCTATACGACGCCATTTACTGTGTATGTACATTTTTCAGCATCTCAGTAGAAATTAGTCACCAAGCAACTATATTAAATCAAATTCAATTTATTCTAGTCGTACATGCAGTTACATAATGTGAAGAATTCAACAACAGTTGTTGAATTCTGCTTGCAAAAATCCAAGAGATTTTTCACCTGAATAGGAGTCTGATCAGAAAAAAACTCTGCTATTTCTGTAAAGAAGATCTTCCTTCGGTGCCGTAAGATTGGAAAACTTTGGTACGTTTACATGATTGCATCGAAGTTGTCGTGGGCAGACAGAAAAAAAGCTCGACAAAGAAAAGGTTTGTCTCTTTTCAGACCATATGCGTATTTCTGATAATCCGAACTTTTGAACTTTTCTGGCATATCTGAGATACTCGTAACTAAAAAGAATTTGTCTTAAAGTACCTATACAATAATAAAATGACGATTAAATTAATCTTCAATAAAACTTCAAAGAAATCTCTAAGATAATCTGTCTGAACACGAAATTAATCTATTGATGTAAACGTTTAAACTACTATTAGTGTAATAAAGCAAAGTGAACATAAAATCGAGAACGTGGTTAGGGATTCAATGGAGGCTGGTACCAAATTCCCGAGAGCGTTTAGTTGTATCGAGACAGTGTTATGACGCCATATACGAACTTACTTGAACACATAACCGATAACGTTCATCTCTTAGTCCCTCGATGCCCCAATTCTTTGATTTTTATGGTATTTCTCTTACCCTTGAATGGAATTGTTATACTTTTTAGTCATAAATATTTTCCGAGAGGAAAACACTTTCATCGCCAATATCTTTTATTACGCATAACAAAAATCAGTTCACAATAAATAGGATACAATTTTACCTTATTAGTCAACATTTTTCCCAGATTTTAGAGATTTAAGAATTTATTTTATAAAAAAACAAAATAAATATATAACAGCAAAAAATGCCTGAATTTTTAGCAAATACAGAAAATTCCTGAATAATCCGAATATGTCAGACAAGAAAGAAAAATGCAAGCCGAGACTTAGTTGGAATTATCAAGAAGCCGACCTTTAAATCAGACTACAAACTTAGAGCTTATTCAAATGCGATTGTGGAAAGAATTTGCGTCGCGAATCTCACGATACAGAAAAGCAACGTTCGAGATTTATCCATCTTATTTCGAAAGAAAGCGAATCCTTATAGATAGAAAAGTGTTTGTCAAAAGAAAGAACAAAATGCCTGGTTCTGAAAGAGAAACTCTTTAGAGTATACACTTTGTTGTAGAAATTAAAAGTTCGTTTGTTGGAGCCTTTGAAGAGTCGTTTTCCTTTCAGTCTTATCTCCCCGTATAAGAAACTAATTATTGGCGCCATGCGATCCGCAAAGATCAGGCTTGCCCCATCCCACCATGCTCTCACTCAGTAATTGGATATCTTCCCATTGAAATTCACGACGAAACTTACCTATCTACCTTCGTTATGTCTCTATTCCTTCGCTCAACTCTTACAACCCCACTCCTATATTTCCCTTTAACGCTCTCTCTATTCGTTTTTCTGTTTGTTTTCCTTTCATCCTTTCAATTACAGTATTCTATTCTGCAATCTACCTTATTTTCCTCCCTTTACGTGCTTTTCCGTTTTTTGGTTTCTCAAGAGAAGATTTCATTCGCTCTGATGAATTACTACACAATAGAAAATTCCCGAAAAAATTATTTTAATAAATAAATAAATGATTTAAATAATGTTAAAAATTTTCAGTCGCACCAAATCGTACCCAAAGAAATTCTAAAGCCTAAATTTTGTATATATGAACTGAAAGTGGAAAAGCCACAATTATTTTGACAAAACAATTATTCTTTCTTCGAAATGTAAGTTGCAATAGAAAAATATTAGTTTTATTATGCGTTCTTCTTATCCATGCAGCACGACCGAAGACATTTAAAAGTATTATATAAGTATAATTATATAGAAGATATTTTGTATTTATTTAAATAATAGTGCCTTATCAGAAAACTGTAAAGTGGCGAACGTATATATTATGAAAAACTAATATTCTTATCTAGTTTGACGTGTGATATCAATTAGCACTATAAAAACTCGTAGGAAGGATATATTTGAACACTATAATTTGCTGGCATTAGTAGGAAAGGGAAGACTTTAACAGTACGTAAGTTTTCTAAAAATTAGCATTAAATTTTGTTAATAATAAGTGTTTAGTTTTTTTCACTTCAAATTGCAGACTAATAACTTTTCATTGCTGGATTCATTGAAAGGTAAAATGCGAAAAATTGCAGGACTTGTGCTTATAATCTTAAGTGGAAATATTATGAGAATAGATTCCGCCGATGAGGTTCGTTATTATTGCGTCAGATTTTAATTAATTATTATTTACAACTAAGTAACATTTTTTTAATTTAATAAAAATTAATTTTCTTTTCTTCAAGAATATGATCACGGTTACTTATGAATTCTTGAAAATTGACATTTTTAACGTAAATAATAGATTTATGCAACGAACGGGAGATTCTTCAATCGAATGGTTCAAGGATGCTGATGACAACATTTATGTAAAATTATATTCGTAAATATTTACAGAAAAACTGTTTTTTAATATAGTTTGTTTTTAATACCCTCTTCTTTTGACAGGTATGGTTGAAAATTTTCGCAACATACGATTTTTATGAATTGGGCTATGTATGTCAAAAAAGTAACAAGGATACCGAAATGGATGAGTTACGTGACAATTTAGTGACATTGTTCTTGGCACAGGGTAAACCTTGCCCAATTCAGAAGGTAATATTTTTAATAAATAATAAGGAATGCTGATCTTCGGTAGCATTAATTCATTCGGAAAATTTTTAAATGTAAGTATGCATCAACAATTTTTACAGGGAACAACCAGCAATATGAAAAACCAGGTACTCAGAACACAAAGAAAACAGGGGAAATCATTCTGCGGCAGCAAAACAGGAGAAATCCTCATATTTGATTATAAAGACGTTAAAAAGCTCATAATATCAGTCAGCATGAATATAACAAATTCAGGGTGCAATTAAATCTTAAGATTAATAATAAAAATATTTTTCTTAAGAAAAAATAATATCAAATATAAAAAAATATAATATCACATTTTACCTTATGACTTATTTTTATCAGCAATTATATTGCAATTAGTTGCGTCAATGCGATAATAATAATTACTTTCAATCGCCATTCGTACGAAAAAAATATCTGCAAGGCCATTTTATTTAATATAAGTAATATTGCGTCTTTTCGGGGAAAAAATGTGACATGTATTTATTAAAAAATACTTTTTTATTTATTCTCTATTTATAATAATTATTTTTGAAACAAAGTTTGCCAAGTAGTTTTCATTTTTAATTATCAATGTCGAGCTGTTTTAATTATCAACAGAAATACATAATATTTATCCTGTAAACTCACTAAATATGTATTAAGAGTTGAATACTCCATATTTCTTTCATCTCAGGGTTGAGGGTAGAAAAGTGAGAAAAGAAGGAAATTGAATCAAGACGTGGCAACACGAACTCTTCATTAATTTTCCAATGATGAATCGAAATGAATAAACTAAATTAAAGGAATATCTTTCAATAAGATTTTTCGAATTTTCTTTTTCACCTTTTCGCTTTATTTTAAGAAAAATAGTTTAGCACAGATTTCTAAGAGAGTCTAAGCCGAGCAGAGTGGTTCTCGTAAATTTTCTTTAGGGTTTTCCTGACCAAAAAGGGAGATATCGCTATCCTGGCGTGGTCGGTGGACACTTTAAGGCCATGTAAGTACAATGGCACAATGCTCCCGTCGAGACTATAGGGCGACATAAACCCGGCGATACCAGGACTCTTTGGCGATTTTCCTGGATATATGAGAGGCAATCCTGCAGGTGCAAGTTACAGTATTTTTTTATCTTATTTTACTTCTCTATATTTTACGATAATCTTCCACAGAAAATGTTTACAGAAATAAAATTGATGGCATATTCCTATTGCTCGTTTTCTTAGGCATTAAATTAAAGCATTTCACATCACGTTCTTGAAAAAGGAACTCTTCGTATTGGCTTTCATACCAATATCCTATTTCGCTGCAGAAAATCCTATCACGTGTCTGGTTTACAGCCAAGAATCCGTCTCGCTTATAAGTTAGAGCACTCGAAGTTCAAGTGAACGTAAACTGCGAAAGAAATTAAATAACCACTTAAATGACATTTCAAAAAAATACCAAAAAAGGACATAAATTACTCTTTCCAATTATTTTTATCTTTCAAAACCTATTTTCGAACTTCTCCACCTTCCATAGAAATAAAAATAAAAATCAAATTGATGAAATTTGGTTATAAATAAATTAAAACGTCAATTAATATTTATGTAAAAAAATAATAATAATAAAATAACAAGAATATAAATAGCCCTCCTTGGACTGCCGGAGGGTTTTTGGCAGCCCAAAATAAGCAATAAATCCTGAAAGAAGAGTTGTGGTGTGAGAAAGTAGAAGAGATAACTAATTTGAGAATAATTCAGATGGCATTAGCATCACCGATGTATACCGGGATGAAACGAGAGTAGATAGGGGGTTGGAAGGGGTTGGTTTTGCAGAAGCTTTCTGCTTGGATGCTAGGGGTTTAATTTTTCACGGGACGCAGAACTGATCGCCAACGGCATACATCACCATGATATACCGACCCCATCTTGCCCTCCAGCACTCCTTTGCTCCACGTTGGTTCCACCCCCTATTTTCCTTTTTCTCCTTAGTCTTTTTCCTCCCTCTCATTCTTGTTCTTCCACTATTCTTTCTCTTTTTCCACTTTGTCTTCCACCACCTGAGATTCTTTGCTTCTGCTCTTTTCACAAGTCTATGTTCACTTTATGGGGAAAGCTCTTACTTTTTTCATTTGTTGCTCGAGAAAACGATTTCTTTCTCCGACAACACTTGTCTTAACCATCGTACCTGTAAAATAGTAGTTAATGTACCCTCTATAAGAAAAATCATACAGGCATGACGAAAATAATAATACCGAAATTTAAAATTCCCGAAACTGAAAGTTATCCAAAAATTATATTCCCACAATTATTATTATTATTTTCTTTTGAGCATTTTATATCTTGCAAATTTTTATTTTTCGGGAATTTTCAACTTCGAAAAATTTAAATTTCGATGATTTTCAATTTTAGGAATTTTAAATTTCGGTAAATTTACGTGATCCCAAAAAATTATGGATTCAAATGAATTAAAATGATTTCGAAAATGCAAATACACAGAAGAGAATAAAACTCCCTGCTTATTGAATGCTAGCTGAGTCAAAACTGTCGTTTCAGAATTTAAGATATCCTCTTTCCATTTTTGTTTTCTGGGTCACTTTATATTTCCTTTTTCTATTAAGTAAAAATAATCTGCGACATTGTTTGACGTCTAATTTAGTAAATGGAATTTACTTTCCGTATATTTATAAATTTTAATGTATCAAATTTTCTTATTTCTTTGCAGAAATGCATTATGGAAGCTACACAATCTTTTAAAAAGATCTCAGACTTGTGTCTTTATTAATACCATAATTTTAAATTCAGTCTTCATCGTTGGGGAAGACAGTGGAAAATAAGAAAACCCATAGAACCGAAAAATTGGGTAAAACACTTCTTATATACCTGCTCTCTTGTAGAACAAAAAAAGAATACTAAGTCGCTTAACTTATTTAGAAAATTAAAGAAATGTCGACAAACAACCTTGTGGGGTAAAAAAGGAAAAAAATGGAAAAATACAAAGTGAGAGAGAATTAAACCTATATGATATGAATAGAGTCCAAATTTTTGAGGGAGATTGATCCAAAATATGAGGGAATATAATCTTGGTATGAGTCGATGCTCTTAATCAACGAGATAATTATTTTCGGATGATTATAATCTTTGATCGAATCTGAATTTGGGCTCCGGAAACATGCTTAATTAATAGCTGAAAGTTCAAGACCGCAGACGAGGTTTCTGGATGTGTTAAACCTATCTATGCCGATTAATCGAATTCCCAATAGCCCAGCTCAATGCTCTTGAATTAACTTCTCACTAATCAGCTTGCTGCTGATGTAAGATGTTCCGCGCCTAGAAGCATGAACTTCGACTCGACTGCTAAAATGAAGAAAATATTGAATCGGGTTTAGAAAATATATCTCCACCATGAACACAACCGAAATCAAAAGATTTCTAATTATCGATAGAGAAGTAAAAGTTATTATCGGAAATGCCAAGTCGAATAAGATTTATCAGTTTCGATGGTTCACACCAGAAAAGGTATTGATTTACTTTTTAGCAAAGTTTTTTCTTCGATGCTTATCGACAGAATCCCGTTAATGGAATTTGGTAAATTGAATATCGGGTTTTGTTTCTAGAGTCAAACATTCACCTTTCTTCTCCCTTTCGCAGAATTATGAAACGGATTTTGAAAATTTAATTTCCATGCGGCCCATGTTGTTTTACTTATTTTCGTATTTTATTTTGTAATTTTCATATTAAATTATATTACCAATGTACTTTTAATTAGATCATGAAATGCAAAAAGCAGTAAAGCTTGATGATTACTCTACACAATCACTAATACGGAATTTAATGAGCAGGCATAAAGACGAACCTTACGTTCAGAATGATTTATAACACTTTATAGCTGAACTGATGGAAATTATAGTTAGTAAAGTGATTTTAACCGTCTCTCAATCGTCCAGCAAAATTATGAACCTCTCTCTAATTTTCATACTTCTGACAATATCTGGAGTACACTCGAGATTCCTAATTGACAATATTAAGAGAAATTATAGACAGGATTCCAAATTTGATGTACTTGAAACCAGAGTAGCTGATGAAGTGTTGAATTATATGAAATTAAGTAAAGTGAACAATTTGAATACAAAAGTGCCGTCTAAAAGATTTTCTGAAGGACGTGATAAATTGGAAAGGTCATTAATACCAAAATCGAATGTAGAAACTTGTTTTGGTGGTATGAAATTTGGTAATTATACTGATCGAGTCAGACAATTGGTTTTTTGTATGTGGAAGTCCCGAAAAACACTTTCTCAGTGTCCTTTATGGAGTGTGAATTACGGATGAATTAGATAATCGATTTTCGACATTTTCACCGATATTACAATTATTATAGGTAATTAAGAAGATAGAATTTTACTTCTACTTTCTGATTTGATGTTTTAAAATTGAAAATTCTATTTTTTATTTTTGTTACAGTCATGTTTCCAGACTGCTTTATATTCCACGATTGAAATTGCAGTAGACTGAAGTAGTAGAGATCGAGTTCTATTCTACGTTTCTAGGGTCGAACGTGAGACTATATCAAAACAGAAATTTCCTGCCTCAACACTCTTGTGTTTCATTTACAATTTCTCTCTAACACAAATATAGAGCTTTCCATTCAAAAAGGAATTGGTTATTCAGGATATTCTCAACAAGTATAATTTATATTATATTTATACAAATAATATAGATGCAAATGAAAAATAAGGTTAATTATTTGTATTATATATTTATACATCGAATCTTCTCTTTCTTTTTGTATCTTCCTTTCTTAGAGAATCGAGAATTTCTTGTGGTCTAAGAGCCCATTGCTTTTTGCTGAAAGTGAGCCACCGGTTAGACGGTTTCCTCCTTGATTACAGTGTTTGCTTCCCTTGCCAAACTCAAAGTACGAAAGTCCTGCTTGTGGTCAACCCTGGATAAAATGGACAAAAAACTGTGATTGTCGTGTTTGAGTTGATTGTCCGGATAGTTAGGTTGACAGGAGTCAAGAAACTTTCAGCAAAGTGCATCCTGGCTTTAAAAAGCAGACTGTATCACAATTATCTCTTCAAATAACCCGACAATCGATCGAGAAATATAATATAATATACTATAATAATATAATTTTTACAGGGAAGCGATTCTACAATTAATTTATTTATATTTTGCAATTTAATTCAAAGTTCCATTATAGAAGCTCCACTTAATTTCTTCTTCCCGTCGCTCTTTCAAAATCGAGCTTAAAAGGGAAATATGCAATTGAGCCGAGAGTCTGAGGAATGAGTAAATGAAATCTCGCGAACAGTTACGGAGAGAGAAACTTGTTTTGTTTCAGCATACCCATTTCCATCTTTTCATTTATTGCGGAAACAACGCGGAGAAATTGAGTCAGAGAAGTAGCATATAATTTCGTGAGAGTCAGTCAAGGCAAAATATGCATTTTTCTGCAATAAATTGCACTTTTTTTGCATATAAAATCAAGTGTCCTCATCTAGTTAATTGTGTTAATGAAAGCATCTAATAGTTTATTTTACTCACAAGGGAAATAATTTAGGATCACTAGCCTACTATTAAAAAAATTAATTATTATCACGAAACCACTTTTGATGATAAAAATCAATTTGAGGGTGAAACATTTGAAATATTTTGAAAGTGATGCCACTTTTTAATGTATGGATAAACATAATTTCTTGGCAGAGGCTCAGATACTCTAAACAGGAAAAGAAAAACGTTTTAAAATCCTTTGACATCCGTGCAAACTCGTATGTGCTCTCAACACTTAAAAAATTCAGAGTACCTCGTTTTGCACAAAAGAATGAGCTTGACTTAGGTGAAAGAGTAGAAGCGAGCCTGATACGCGAAACTAATGGGGAAATCTGTCCGCGGCGAAGGCTGCTGGAAAAAGTTTTTTCATTTTCACGCGAATTTTCATGTCAGTCGCGCACTCGTTTTCAACTCGCAAGTAATTCACATTAATAAATAAACCAGGCCGTTGAGTGTTGAATGCACAATTTCTTTGCAATGCATGCATATATTTTCAAAGGAAGTATCGCCGTTTTATATGGTTAGGAAATGTTCCTCTTATTCCCACAGTTATTGAATGACACTCTTACACATGAATGAATTCATCAATTTTGAAGAAAGCAGTTAAATTCAAAAAAAAGGGAAAGAGGCGTTTAATCGCCAGTTTATGGTGCCCCGAAAGTTGGAAAAAAGGATAATGAAAATTCTATCTTTCCTAAAGCCAGACCACACGGGACCCAATAGGTAGGACGATACCTATACCGGGCCGTTTCGGTGTTAACGACTTTTGCACAACGCAATCCATTCAACCATAACGATTCTCATAAAGATTACACAGAACGTTATTGCAATTCCTTATCAAAGTCGTTCGACCAACACACGCATGTCTACTTACCGTACATAAAACCTGAATAATATTGTCGCTTTATATTCAAATAAAACTTCCCCCTAATATTATCTATTCATCCTATTATAATGTTTCGGCAAAAATATGAAATACGGAAAATTAATTTACGCAATTTTTTATTTACAAAAAGTTCCCTATTTTAATTAAATATGTGCCATAAAAAAGACGTGTGCTTTTATAAAATATTATTTATAGTTTTATTGATAGTTAAATAGAATTTTAACTGTATATGTTATAATGCTGAAAATTTGTTATCATGAATTATTATGCGTTCTTCTTATCCAGCACGACCGAAACCATTTAAAAGCATTATATAAGTATCAGAGAAATTATATAGAAGATGTTTTTTATTTATTTAAATAATAGTGCCTTATCACGGTTACTTATGAATTCTTGGAAATTGACATTTTTAACGTAAATAATATAATAATATTTAATTAATTATATAATATGTAATTTCATATTATTTGTTATTAAACCATTTGCATTATGTGACCAAAATATTAAACACTATAATGGTTCAATAAAACAGTATTTTTAGTATTAATACACAATTATTCACTCTTGCGAGGTGGATACAAGTAATCAAGTGGATAGCAACTTTACATAATACGCCGGGCCACACATTTGCCCTAATTATCGAATGTTTGGGGTAACTGAATTCTAAATACACAGAGAGGTTTCAACGCTTGATTGAAATATGGATATATTATCACACAGTATATATTCAAACAATTTTCCAATCCCTCGACAATATTTACAAATAAGATTTAACGTATGAACTGTGTTATCAAATTAGTGCTTCATTAATATCTTTATAATTTACATAATATTTAGAAGTTTCTTTCAATTTAGAAGTTTGAAAGTTATACAGGAAGTTGAATGAGTGAGTGATTTTTCACCAACGACCCTTTTAGAGATGTTTTCTCGACGTAAATGTAACTAAGCTTTTATGAATTTTACAAGGCTTTTCATCGAAGCCCTTAACTGGAAATGGTATTTATAAGACGCTTTAGACGTGTGCTTCATACTGACGAATGTTGATTGATGACTTTCTTTACAACAGCTTATGTCTGTCAAAAAGGGGAAGAATTCTATCGTATAGAAATAGATCGATCGCTAAAAAATGTCGCCAAAAAATAAAATAGAGTTAGAAAATGTTAAATTCTTGTAAACTTTCATAAATAAATAAATGTATAAACCAGAAATTAAATAATTATTAAGCTCATGAAACATGTAAGGCACAAAACTTGGTTGTCACTTTACCGGTTTGGTGCGCGAGGTCGCTTAATTTTCCGCAACGCCGCTTGCCAGAACTTGATTAAACACAAATCGGATCGTGAAAATGTGATTCTCTAAAAACCCAGGGGAGCCAAACTTTCAAACTATATAAATTTTCAATGTAATTCCAATCTATACTTTGCCACAGTTCATTTATGATGGAATTATTTTTAAAAGCCAACAAATAGAAGTGGAAGTTGACTACCTCGATCGCAATAAAAATGTTACTTTTCAATTAGAAAATAAAATATAAACCTACTCCATACTGTAAATCATTTTACTAAATAATTTCTTTTTTAATTATATTAGTACATTAATGAACGCTTCGAAAAGCGATTTTTAAGTATTATAATTTTTGCGCAAATAAATCCATTTTCGAAAAAATTTCTCATAGCACGTTTTAGACCATCACCTTTCATATTTGACGACAAACTTTTAATACTTGAACATAATTCAGTAAATAATAAGTACTGTGTTTACAATTACAATGTATAGTTATAATTTTTATGATAACTGCAGGAGGTCATCAATCTTATGATTTAATTGCACCCTGAATTTGTTATATTCAAACTGATTGATATTATGAGGTCTTGACCGTTTGTATAATCAAATAAGAGAAGTTGTCCTGTTTCACTGCCGCAGACTGATTCCCCCTGCTCTCTTTGTGTTTCGAGTACCTGGCTTTCCATGTTGCTGGTTGTTCCCTGTAAAAATTGTACATAATTGATGCTACTTATATTTGAGAAATTTGTCGAAGGAATGAATGCTACCGAAGACCAGAATTCCTTATTATTTATTAAAAATATTACCTTCTGAATTGGGCAAGGTTTACCCTCTGCCAAGAAAAATGTCACTAAATTGTCACGAAATTCATCAGTTTCGGGACCCTGGTCACTTTCTCCACATACAGAGCCCATTTCAAGAAGTTCTTGTCTTGCCTCAATTCCCAACCATGCCTGTCAAAATAAGAGGGTATTAAAAAAAAAGTATATCTATTAAAAAACAGTTTTTCCGTAAATGTATACGAATATAATTTTACATAAATGTTGTTATCAGCATCTGCCTTCCAAGTGATCGAAGAATCACCCATTTGTTCGATAAATTTATTATTTGAGTTAAAAGCCTCAATTGTCAAGAATTCATAAGTAACCATGATCATATTCTTGAAGAAAAAAAATTAATTTTTATTAAATTAAAAAAATGTTACTTAGTTTTAAATAATAATTAATTAAAATCTGACGCAATAATAACCAACCTCATCCGCGGAATCTATTCTCATAATATTTCCACTTAAGATTATTAGCACAAGTCCTGCAATTGTTCGCATTTTACCTTTCAATGAATCCAGCAATAAAAAGTTATAAGTCTGTAATTTGAAGTGAAAAAAACTAAGCACTTATTATTAATGAAATTTAATGCTGATTTTAATAAAACTTACGTACTGTTAAGATCTTCCCTTTTTTACTAATGCCAGCAAATTATAGTTTTCAAATATATCCTTCCTACGAGTTTTTATAGCGCTAATCGATTTCATGGCAAACTAGATAAGAAAACTAGTTTTTTCATATGATGTTCGCAACTTTACAGTTTTCTGATAAGGCACTATTATTTAAATAAATACAAAATATCTTCTAAATAATTATACTTATATAATGCTTTTCAATGTCTTCAGTCGTGCTGGATAAGAAGACCGCATAATAAAACTATAGTCTTTTTTATGATAACAAATTTTTTACTAACAATTTATGGAACTTGCAACTTATTACATTTCGATGAAAGAATAATTGTTCGCAACTTTACAATTTTCTAATAAGGCACTATTACTTAAATAAATACAAAATATCTTTTATATAATTTAGAATTTTTTGTCATAGTCGTAAAACTAATTTCGGGGCGAACTTTTTTTCGACGTATACATACGCATAGATACCCCCACATCAGAACGAAAATGACCAATTTCGTTTGATTATAGCTAAAACTTTAATTAACGTACAGTATTTTAAATTTTTGAGGATACTTGACACTTGAGACCTGTAATCAGCAGATTTGAAAACGATATCTTGTCATATCCCGCTTTTTATCCGTGTAATAAATCCGAAACTCATTCATCATCCATTCTTTTGCTTCCGTTTTATTTCCTGCACTTTTAACGACAAAGATTGGCATAATATCAGCACTAGTTAATGTTATATGTACCTCGCTATCTCAATGTAAACTGCGGTTCGTTGCGTAATTACAAAAGGGACGAGTATATTCATGAACTGCGAGGGGTGAATGTAGCATTGACAACCCTTAGTTTGCCTTCCTTGCAGTATGCAAGAGTCAATTCAGGTATAAACGTGCAGAAGCTCAATGGCTCGAATCAGGAACGAGATCGAAGCTGGCATCATTGTTGATGATCTCATTGTTGGCCAATAACTTCAGACGTGACAATTCGACAAGTTTCTCTAAATTGCAATTGATATGATAAAAATAAACAGCTAACTTCATCAACAGTTAACTTCATCATCTATGTAAAACTGCACAAAAATGTTACAAAATATTTGAAAAAGCTGTCTGAAAAGTATCAGTGCATTAGTGTTAATTCATGTTCCAAATTCGGAATGATCCAGGTAATCTGACAATCTCGAGTTAGAGAAAGTCAATTGACTACAAAGGAAGGGGCTGTAAACCTGTACACTATATACATATAGGGTGATTGCAGGCAAGGACTTTAGAGGGTCATCCGTATTATTCAGGTGATTACATGCAATAACACGCACGGCTGGCAACAGGCGACTTAGTGCTTCCACTGCTACACATTCATGCATTGCACCTCGCCTGCAAATCGGGTTCTCTACTCTGTTCCCGACAATTACGAACTTTGCAATGTGGAGAATCTTGATTTCAATATTTCGTTCTTGATTTCTTGCAGTCGGTCAAGTAAGAACATGTTCGAGAATGCTTTTAAATTTATTTTGGATTTTTATACCATACATGAACTGGAAGTTCTCTTTCTGCATATTCTTTTTTTTTTTATTTAACAGTGACACAAATATATTGAAACTTATAACGATTTTCTTATTGTTAAAGAATTATTTTTAATTACTTAAAATGGTTAGATTCATGCATGAGAGAAGTAAATATTTACCGGTTATATTACAGCTTAACTTCTACGAGAATACTAACAAATATCAAGAATTTCTAGACTGACAAGCTCTATGCAGCTTGACAACTGACAGGTACATCCATCTTTATCGTTCTTGTAACTGACTTTTGACTAAGATCCGGATTAGCACCGTCCTCGATACGTTGGGCAAGTTTTTCGGATGCGTTGCTGTTTTTGACGCAATGCATGTCAACATTCTTCTCCTTCGTATTACTGAGTTTGCAGTCTCGAGAACATGATGGCAGTGGCCTCAAAGAGAAACAGGTTTGGAAGTCATTCCTGATGACCTTTGTTCGATGAGTGGTACAACGTGATGATTTCTTTGATTCTTCATTGTGATGACCCCAGGTGGATGGACCTCTTCCCCTTCCTGCCTCTTCGTCGTTGATGACATTGCTTAGGCGATTCTTGTCCTGAAAACAATGTGCTCTCTTTGCATTTTCTGCATATTTCTGGGCAGGACCTTCACACTTATCTCGAGTCAGTGCCCAAGAGGCTGCAAATTCCTTTGGATTTTTCAGTTGGCAGTTTCTGGGGGTCTTTTGATCATTGTAAGCTTCACCGTCAAAGTTTCCACAAATACCTCGAACTGAGTTGCGGTATTTGTCATCAGCCTGGAAAGAAGAAAATTGGTGTTAGACGCATAAGTTCATGAGACCATAACATAATTAATCAAACTTACAGTGATCTTCATACGACGACCGCCGAAGACAACTTCGACACCATTAGTCTCGGAAGTAACCTTAACAGAGCCATCTTCAAGTTCAAAGATCTCAATTTTGTTCAAGTGATGTCCTTCTAAGTCCCTTTTGTTTGATTTCTGCTCAAAACTCTTCCTCTTTGAGGTCGGAACTCTTTGTCCATCAACTGTAACTTCCATGCGTGAACCAGGTTTGTTGAGACGAATTTCTTTCTCACCCAAGACAATCTTTACTTCCTTCTTGCCGTCTTCAGTTTCACGAGTGAGAATTGTTGTTTTCATGTCTTTGGGAATTGAGCGTTCGTGATTAAGTCTGTCTGGATCTCCTCTAGGGAAGGTGGTCATGACTACGTGCCAGCACTTTCCGAATTCATAGGGAAAGACGTTGTTGTCAAAGGTATCAACTAACTTCTTACCCATGAAACAAAAACCTAGAATGATAGAAGATTATTGTGATAAATTAATTAACATTAATTAACATAAATGTTCATTAGACTAGAAAAATTTCAGACCTAAAAACTAAAAACTTACTCTCAGTATTCGAAAGAGACTCGAAGTCATCCTCGTCAGATGACTTGGAAGACTGCGAAGACTCCTTGCTCGAATCAACCATGTCTTCAAAGAACACATTCCTCATCTTAACATCCATATTTGGTGCATAGATACTAACAAAGGCGCCATTCTTCAAAGTCGTTTTAATCTTGAAATCAATTTTATTCTGATTAGCATTTTTGGGATATAATCTTTTAATATCAGCAACCTGGCCCATACTATCAGCCGCCAGGTCCAATAACAACATCGAGTTTTGCTTGGCAGTGGAAGCTTTATCATTAAACTCAACAGTCATTTCTGTTTCATCCAACTCGGAAGCCTTCTGCATCAACTTTTGATAAGCATTCGTCATCTTCAAATCTCCGCTCTTCAGTCTCTCAACTTCTTTGGCTTCCTCAGATTCACTAATTTCCTTCTTGTACTCTTCCGACTGTTTCCTCGTACCTTCAACCCTGATTTTAGCTCCAGATGAACAATCTTTACCATAATGTATATCAGCATCGAATTCCTCAGTTAGATCAAATTTCATTATTTCATCAAAGTCCAGCTCTGGAGCATTAGGAGACTTGGTTTCCAAAGCTGCACATACTTCAAAATTAACATGCCTGTCTTCTTGCGTGTTGATGTAGAAAAGACTTCTGTACTTTTTATCCACGTTGCTCCTGGCTACGGCTGCAGTTAATGTAAAACTAATTGGTTGTCTTCCAGTCACTTCTAGACTCATATCAACAACACTTGTCTTAGCTGATGAGATTCCTTTGCTGACATCACGCAAGAATTGGTTCCTGCGGTTTTCACTGTTGGGTTCTTTATTAGAAGGAAGTGGAGCCTTTGCTTTGTCACTGAATTCTCCAGACCCATTGCTTCCATCTCCATCAGAGTTGGATTTACGCTTGGAGTCATAAGACAATTTAAACTTGATGGAACTTTCAGAGTTATCAGAAGTGGGAGTCACCTTAATGCTCATCTTTTTGAAGCTGGAGCTGGATTTGAAGAAAGAAGACAAAAATGAAGAAAACGAAGGTTGCGAGCGATGTTTCTTCTCTCCTGACTTCTCTTCAAATTCAGATTCCATTGTAAAGGTTGTTTTCATACCCGTTAAATTTAAAAAGTCTTTAGTGTCCTTCTTGGTTTCACCTTTTCCGATAATTCGGGTGTTTTTGGAACCTTGCAGAACTGGTTTCATGCTCAGGATGTTGTGTTCGGATATGTAGGGCATACAGCTGAATTGCAAGAGTTTGTAGGATTCCTTTCTCTCGAGTGGTTCGACCTTCACTTTAACTTCTTTCTTCTCTGTGTTGACTTCAGCTTCAACACGAATAGGCAAGAAGAACTGGAAGTTCTTGTCCTCTCCAGCAATGTAGTGCTTGTGTTCAAATGGTGTCAAGAATCCAATTCGTTCCTGAATCTTCATGGAGAAGACCATTCGCACTTCAGATGATGCATCGACTTTCCTGAGTTCCTTAAAGTTTTCGACTGATACAGGGTCGGTGCGCAGTTTTGCCCTGCCTTCGATCTTTATGAGAGATGGCATTCTCCAAGAGTAGATGAATGGGAATCCTGTTTCCGTTGGAAAGCTCAGAATCTTCTCATCACTGGAGAACTTGTTTAGATTAAAGTCGCGACCTTCGCGAAGGGACTCGGATATTTGCTTGTGCACTGAAAAGAAAAAGAAAATTTAGAATCAAATTAAAATTCTTCATATCAAAGTTTCAAAATCTTACTGTCAGGTAGGCGGTCCAAGGTGTGATTATCAAAAGGAATAAATAGAGAGAAGCCTTTAGAGTCGAATCTTGCATTCCCTTCAATCTGGTTGGGTCCATCAGCTTCGATTCTCAGCATCTGAGCAATTTTATCAGCTGAATAATTGCTCCTTTCTTTATCAAAATCCCTCTCTTCAGAATTCCACTCAGATGCACTCTTCCTCAATTTCTTCTCTAAATATGATAACATGTCATTAACGCTTGAAACCATCGAACCAACTTCAGTAACTGGCATCTGCAAACCACCCAAACTACGTTTAAGTGAGAAGTACCACTCCTTTGGCATCAGACTGTCTTTGCTGCCAATGAAACTACTTTGCATATTGACTTTCATTTCCTTAAGCAAAAATTCCTTAATGAAATTCCTAGAAAACTGAGGTCCGAATTTTTCTTTGGTTAGAAGACTCCTAGCAGCACGAGCGTTGTTAGCCAGTTCCCTGTGGTTGTAATTTTTAAGTTCAGAAGCACTTTCAATTGCAGACTTTACAGCTGAATTGACATGTTTGCTGTCATCATAATTCGTTGTTTCAGCCATTCTTTGGAGCATTGAAGCTGAAGGGTTGGTTTTCATCACTATTCTCACAGCTGCACAACGAATCTCGTAGCTTTCGCCAGTGTTGGCGTAAATTTTGTACGCCACAGATCTCGCAACCTTGGGGTAAGTTTTCGTCATGTCAAACATTGACAAAACCATCAGCAGACGCTGGTATTTAGATGAGGGTTCCTTTCCCTCAAGGAATGGTTCAAAGACACCAAGAACTTTCGGATGAGCGATTTTTCCTAGGGCTACGATGAAGGTCTGGATTTTGAGACTGTTACCTTCCTTCATGGCTGTTTTTAATTCCTGAGCTAAAAGTGGAATGTATGCTTTAAAGAGATCAGAATTCTGCTTAGAAAACATTCTTCCGAAACTGTGAACTGGGTAAAAATTGTGGGAGTTTCGTTTATCGACGATAGCATTTCGGACCAGATCAGCGAAGGCAAGGATTGCTGAATCATTTAAATGTGGTTGGCTTCTTGTCTCTGGCATCGTCATGAGTTTCTGGAAAGCAAAAAAATTTCATAATTTCAAAAATTACTTCAAAAATGGATCCAAAGATTCAAAGAATACTCACGAAGAACGTTTCGACGAATTCAGGGGTTGGCGTCATGGCAGATTTGGATGCTGAAGCAATGACTTGAGCAGCTTCCATGTTTTTAATTTTTCTAGTTTCGATCATGTTCTTGATGACGACCAAAGCTGGACCAGTTCCGGCTTCAGCAACTGCGTCTCTGAAAGCAGCCCAACTGTTTCTGCGAAAACTGCTTTCATCATCTGAATTGGTCCGACTTGACGGCTCAAACAAGTCTTTCTCAGCTTCTTCAAGCTGCCTCTTACTCATCGTACGAATCAATCTTATCAGCATCAAGAACTTCTCTAAAGTTTCTTCCTTCTGCATATCACTAGGATTCTTAAGGTCTCTGCCAATTTCTTTAGACAATTCCTTAGTCTTCCTCACTGGATCAATGCTTCCAGACATCTGAATAGAGTTTCCTTTGTTTCCAATGAAGTAAGGCAAGAGAGGGTTTTCAGGTGCTTCAAGTAAGCTGGGCTTCGGCTGCCAGAATTCTCGATCCTCTCGACTAGCGA
>JAUEJJ010000004.1:9882143-9892781 GCA_032164275.1 Synergus coniferae
AGGCAAGAGAGGGTTTTCAGGTGCTTCAAGTAAGCTGGGCTTCGGCTGCCAGAATTCTCGATCCTCTCGACTAGCGACAGAATTCGAAGTACTCGAACTAGAACTTGAACTGTCTTCTCCAGTCTTGAATTTTCCTCCACTGTTCATTTTGTTTTTATTTTTGCTTTCTTCACTGGAACTGCTGGAACTATCGGGTCTTGAGCTGGGGCTGATATTTGGGCGACTGGATCTTCTCCTTTCAGGTCCAGAGAATGGGCTGTTGAAGTTGTACACCAGATTACCTGTCGAGTGGGGATTGGGTGGCATTGATAATCTTTCGGATACTGATTCCACTTGGCTGAGAGACAAACGCATTCGACTCGCAACCATTCCATTCTTGTCCCTTGATCTCTTTTCTGGAGTCAAAATCATTTTGTTTGTTGTCTCCGAGAACTGAATCGTAAGACTCTTCAGGTCTCCAGATATAACAATGCGGCTGACGGATGATTTCTGTCAAGAGAAGAAAATTCAATGAAAATTCATACTAATAGATACTAATATTAGATAATAATATAATTCAAAAAATGATTTACAGAAAGGAATTTTCCACTCTCTCCATTTTCGGAATTAGAATGACTATTGTCTGTCATGCCATAGTGAAAACTCATCCTCTGTTCACAATTCGTGTAGTTCTTCGTCTTGACTATCTTAATAAGATGTTTGTCTCCCACCAGCTCAGGCTTTAGTACCAATTCGGAATTTTCGCTCCAGATTTTTCCTGGCAAGGGTGAAATGTCGTATAAAACCTCGCACTTTCCACTTACAGAATCTTCCATAGTTTTGAACATAGCGAAAGGTTGTTCTCCTTCAGGTCCATGGTTGTGCTTTGACTTTATTCGATTTTCTCCCTGGGTATCAACTTGGAATTGACTGACGATACTTTTCAAAACGTTTACCTCCCAGGTAGGCACATCTTTATCCACGACAAGGTCCCTCACGACACCATGCTTCATTTTAATCTCGAAGGGTTTCCCCGTCATGGGAAATTCTTCGAACGTCATTTGGCTCTCTGGGATTTCGGAATCCCATCCTCCAAGAAGCTTGGTGTGAATGCGGGATAATTTAGTCTTTGTTAACTTCGCCAGCAAATTGTCACTGTCCTTGGGCTGCACTGTGAGGGATCCTTTCATCAAAACTCCAGTGTAATGATTATCAGATGGGCGAAGGGTTACCATGGTCCGACTCTTAATTTTGTAGGTGTACTCTTTATCGGATTCCCAACCATTTTCATTGGCTGCCACAGCTCCTGCTGTTAAAATTGATGAAATAGAAGAGTTAGAAGATTTAATGATTCAATTTTTGTGATGTGAGGTATACATAAATAGAAGCCAAACTGAATTGTTAAATAAAAATTCCTATAATCAATTTTACTCACCAAGGAGCAGCAGGATCGCTAGAGTCCACATGATTAATCAGATGATGTCAAATGTGGAGTAACAGAATTAATGATATTTCTAAAGTATTTATATGAAATGTATGCTGGGTCAGCGTGACCCAATGACCTGGAGAATTCTTAACTAGTTTTCTTTTCCGATATTGATAAAATGTAATACATTTTACACGCGCAGAGCATTTTTTCTGACCCTGGTGATATTAACTATCGGATAATGATGAACCCTTAATCCTGTGTTTTCTAAATAATTGTAACAATTTTGTACAGTTCTTGGTGAAAATGTTTGTCGACCGAAAGTACGAGGTCACTTATCTGGATTCTGGATTGAAAATTACTTTCAGTGTTTCAGACACACGTGTTATAGCTTTTCTTTTATCCGAAAGCACGAGTACATTTTTTCAACTTTCAAGGCACGTGGACGAAAATATGTGATATTTTCTGCTAGTTCGAACTGTGAATCATTCAAAGAAGGATGTATTAAAGAATCTTGTGTTCATTTAGTAGAATTTTATTTTGTGAGGATATTTTGTGAAGTGAAAATAGTGAAAATTGTTCGCATTTGTTTTTATTAGTGTATATTTTTACTAAAAATCAATTTAAGAGTAAATTTAAAACGAAGATGCCATCAGAAAATATAAATTTCACAGCGTTTCCCAAATTGATGTCTCAAGAAGAAGTACTTAAATAATTTAAATATTACACCTTAAATATAAACCTTAAATATTACACCTTATATATAAACGTTAAATATAAACCTTAAATAATATATTACATATTGCAATAAAAAATAACAAGAATAATAATTAATTAGCTCGCGCGTACAAGAACAGTCTTCGCATTATTAGAAACTCCATCAGCTTCGATTGGCACAGGTTTGATCACCTTGTAAAAGTTGGTCCTCTGCTCTGCGACCTACAAAAAACAATGAGTCTCTCTTTGTTATCTTTAATTAATGAGCACACTACAATAAATCGATAAATTTATTAACACTTCAAGTCGTTATAATGCTGGAGGGTTATCTCAATTTTTATATTCCACATGGATATCAATGCTGCAATGCTACTAATAATTTCAATATTACTCATCCACATCTTATAACTTCTTTATTTATATAAAATTAATACCTCTTCATCTTCGATTTTGACCTCCTTCAGGACCTCATCCAGGACAGAAAGAAGATGGTCCACATTTTCTTTATTAAAGACCATGGGTGGTTTTATTTTCAAAATATTCACATCAGGTCCATCGCTGCTGATGAGAATTTTCTCGTCCTTCATTCGCATCACTACGTGTTTTGCTTCAACTGTAGCTGGTGTTTTTTTCACCCTGTCTTTAACTAACTCGATGCCCACGAATAATCCAGCTCCACGAACATCGCCAATAATTTCATGACGTTTCTGAAGCTTCTTCAGTTCTTCAAGAAGGTATCTTCCCACTTCTAGTGCATGCTCTTGAAGTTTTTCCTTTTCAATCACGTCCATGACTGCATTAGCTATGGCACAGGACACTGGATTTCCTCCGTACTGAAATGAAAATAATAAATAATAATAATAATAAATAATAATATCCAGCGACACAGGATAATAAATCCGATTTAATAAAAATGACTGGCATGAAAATGTGCTTGCAGAGGCACTGTCGCTTAAGCAAGGATGTTAAGCTGATTCATCAACATCTAATTCCCAGGTCTTGTCGAATCTTGTTTTTCATCAACATCCGTGATGGAAAACGGAGACTGCAAGATTACGAGCTGCTGGGTTATGACCTTTTTATTTTATATACAAATTATGTATTATATTTTCTTGCCCAGCCAACTTATACCAACCAAGAATGGAGAAGAATAAAGAAAGTTTTTCTCAAAGCCCGTGAAGTAAACAGTTTCATATTAATACTTCCAAAAATAGGATAAGATGGATATATAGCATAGAATATATCTCATAAGAATTATGTATTATTATTATTATTATTATTATTATTATTATTATTATTATTATTAGGGGAGAATGAATGAGTTCTCAGAAGAATTACGAGCGTCGAAGTTAATAACAAAAGTAATAAACCCGGGTGTATTCTTGGTTAAAGATTAAAGATAAAAAAAATTATTATTGCATCAACTCAATTTAAATTTATATTTTTTTATGAACAATAATAATTAAAACTTGGAAAATGCTGAAATATTTATCTTAACAGCTTGAGTTAAATCTGATATCTTTTATCTGACAAACTGATATGACTCTGCAGGCTTCTATAAATCATCCGATTTATCTAGCGACATGAAAATATTGATTTTTCCTCACGTTCTGATAAATATACAGGTGGTGGAGAAAAACAGAAAAGGGAAGAGCTGCATCACAAACAACCTAGAGAAGAATATGCGGTGATAAAAGGGTCAAGTATGGATTGATATCGGTTAAACAGCAATAAATGCAGTGATCGAATAGTCGACCTGTAAATACAGTCCAGAATGCATTATGCACTCCAGAATGCTGTGCAATCGTATTATTCGAAATTCCTGAAATATCTGATACGCAAATAACAAACAGTCGATTATTTTTGAAGTACCATCTACCATTAAATAGATTCGATTTATCTGAATCGAAGTATTTATTTAAAATATCTTCTCCGAATTTTAATTTGAATAAAGTAATTTCATCAGTAAATGAAATTTTAATTTTTCTTCAGCCGCTAAATTTGGTGAGGTGCAGAGTATTTTTAATTAATTATTATTTTATACTTGTCACTCACTGTGTTAAAGTATTCAATGCCAGTTTCTGCGAAACTGCGAGAAATTTCCTGAGTAGTAATTACCGCAGCTACGGGATGTCCATTACCCATAGGTTTTCCAATGGTAACTATGTCAGGAATGACGTCATAAAGCTGAAAGGCCCACATATGAGATCCAACCCTTCCAAACCCAACTTGGACTTCATCAGCGATGCAGATACCACCAGCTTCTCGGACATGTCTAAAAGATAATTAAAATTTCTCTCATTAAAATAGAAGAAAGCCCTTTGGCAATTAAATCAGTATTCCTTATTAAATGGTGCAATTTCTCTACAACTTGAAACTTATCGTTCGTAAAAAATCTTAATTTTATTTCCTAGTCTCTCGGATTGAATAAACTTGACATAAGGCGACTGATAAGTGCAAACTTTGCACAGAGTCGTTTTTCTCCTTGAAATCTTCGAGCTACAGTTTCAATGTTTAACAAAGTATTTCTTATCTATAACTGTACATCATCGATAAAAAAATATATTAAAATTCAATTCTAAAAAATATTTAACAATCGCGAAAAAAGATGTATGTATAAAATTTCAAAAAAAATATAACAGGAAAGTTGGTAGCAGTACCTATAGACATTTTTAAAGTAATTTTCTGGTGGGAGGATTTGTCCACCCACTGACATAAGACTCTCTGCGATGTAAGCTGAAATTCCTTTTCCTTGCTGCTTTGCATCTTGACAAATTTTTCTCACGTCATCTGCATACTTTAAACCGAGATCTTCTCCCGGATAGTCCGATTCGCGATATTTGCCACGATATACGTCCGGACAAGGTGCCTGCGAATGGAAAGAATATTTTTATATAGAATCTCAATTCTATATATTTTAATAGATTTTTATATAAAATCTCAATTGCCAATGCAGGAAATCGATATATGCAGTCCTCAAATAGGATTATAAAGGATTTCAAAAAATCCCGTACATACAAACTGCTGGATTTTCAATTTTAAATTCGTATCAAGTCTTTACTGGAATCATTTACAAAGTTAAAAAATTATATATCAAATTATTTACCACATGAACCCAGTCTTTCTTTCCAGTTCCCTTGGGTTGGTTGAACTTGTACGGCGAGATGTCAATCATAGAGGTCAAATGTCCATGGTAAGCACTAAAAACAAAAGGGTAAATTGTTTAAAAATTGTTCTAGAATCAGAAGTGCTTCACAGACATGTAACATTGAGCAACAAGAATTTAGGACTAGCACCAGTTCTCGAAAATTACTGTAACAAAACTTTCAGAAAAATCGGCCCGAGATTTGTAGTTTGCACACTGGACGATTCACTTGGAGCCGCAACATGGAAAAAGCACTAAAATATTAAAGCACTAAAATATTAAATGTAATCAAAATAAATTAATTTGAAATCGTTTGATTCTGAAATGCAATCTGCCTGATTCTTGAATTTATCAAATTTACCCAGTGGATAAATTATATTAGAAACGTTTTTGGAACGTTCTAAGATCGGTTCGTATGTCCGAAAGACGTTTCAAAAACGTCCTTAGAGCGGTTTTAGGACATCGAACATAGGGAGCGTTCCTGAAACGCTTTTGGAACGTTTCAAAAGCGTTTCTAATATTGTTTGCCCACTGGGTAGATATTGCACGCATTCACACCAGATGAAAATATTTTTCCATAGACTTCAAACCCACATAACACAAAATTTTCTCATTACTTTTAGCATTCATGTGTCATACATCTTCTTTGTGTCACTAAAAATGACAATATCGTTATGGGATAGGCCATCCTTCATAAGCATCAATTGGAACTTGAAATCTTCCTTATTCATGAAGCATGCTGTAAACAGTCAAAACCAAACCCATTCGATTAGTCAAATATAGTCAAAAATTGGGCTGAAAATCAATCTGAAAACCATTTACTCGAATTTCCATTCGCTTTCGAAATCACACATCTATTACACTCGAAGTTTTAGAAGTTTTCAGAACTTAAATTTTCAAATGCTAAATTTCAATTATTTAATTGCATTTTAAAATATAAAAACTGTAAAATATAAACTTTCAGTTTATCTTTACAAATTCTTCTGCAAACGTTGATGTAATAATAAACGTTGATTCATACACTTATTATAACTTATCTTAATTCTGATAAATAATGTTACCCTTTTCAAAACAGTTGATAATAAAGAAATGCAAATGATCACGTCATGACTATTTAAAGTGAACCTGAAAAATTATAGAACTCAACTAAAATTTTGCAATTTATTATTTTCTGCAAATTTTAATTCAACTGATTAAAAAATCTTGTTATTAAATCTGTACCTGCAAGAATTATTAGGGTTACTTATCCGATCCCTACCTTACCGACATTTTTGTCTCTGCAACGTTACGTCTACATTACTACATTTATTGAGATATCAAATTGAAAGTCTCAATAACTAAAGTTAAATCATTAAAGTACGTTTATCTGGTCCTAAATATTTACATTTATAAAAAAATTCTTAAAAAAAATTGTTTTATTTTTATAAAAATTTAGGACCAGACATAACAAATCTGTGGAAAAATTCACAAAATTTGAATTAATATTCCCCAAGACTGTTTTGGCAATTTTCCCTACTAAATGTTTGGGAAAATTCGGGAAAGATTGCAGAAATTAGTCCCAAAAATTTAGAGAAAATTCTCAAAGAAATTTTTTAGAGTTTACAGTAAAAGTCATTAGAGTAAATTTTTGATTACACTTTTAAGGGTTGAAATCGTTAAATAGATTGATTAAAATAATTAGTCAAGTTTGATTAGATGTCTAGTGACTAAAACTGTTGCCAAATTGAATAGAACAATACGAATGCAAATCAGATTAGCGGTCCTGTCTAAGGCCTTTGTCTGAAACTTACTGATCTAGAACAATAACATCCTTATTCCCAGTATGGGCATGTGCAAGCCGGAGAGCCAAATCATTAGCTTCACTTCCGGAATTCACCAGATAGCAAACCGACAGCTGTTCTGGGAGTAATGATGTCAGTCTACTAGCGCAAATCACTAGATCATCATGTAGAAAGCGATTGTTAGTGGACAGTAGGGCCATTTGCTTTTGGCCAGCTTCTACTACGTGCGGATGACAGTGTCCAACTGAAAATCAAAATAATCCAAATCATCAAATATTCTATTCACTAATGAAGCGTTGCTTGAAACGAGTTATTAACTAATTTTTACAAAACTAGAAATATCAAAATATCCATAGCAAAAGATGTGATTTAAAATATTGACAAATTTAAGAATTTTTATTCTTTTCTAATCTTCATTTTATAATCTTAGACGAGAAAAAAGACTGCAAGCATTGAAAACAGTTAGTGCTTAGTTGATAAAAGTATCTATAGACCAAACACACACTATTCGAATTAGAATTTATAACTCAAGACCTTGAGGTAGTGAGAGGATCACTTGTAAACATTTTACACGTGCTCAGACTGTTTTCAATTGCGCTCTTTACCGCATTAGAGGTGCATCTCATAATTGGCATGAGACTCATTCACGTGATACTGAATTCATGCATACCAATTGAGCAATCAACTCATTTCCGGTTACTTTTTTCGTCAAAGCACAATTGTCTTCAAGTTTCATTTTCCTAATTTCACATAACACATGATAAAGAGAATTGACAATTTAATAAAAGCCCTTATGGAAGTTAGGGGTAAAAATTTCCATTCCATATAAAATGATTAGTTGCGGAGAGATTTGACAATCACTAATGGTAGTTAACAGTCTTTAATTATGTCCCTATTCGCCTTTATCAAAGAATATGCATTAGGTCAAAGCATGGAGGCTCTCCTCTCGACGACACAAAGGTCATTGATTGGTAAATTAATGAGACACAAAGCATCTGTCTCCGGATATTTTGACAGCGTGAAAAGAATTCTTTTGTTTCGATTGAGACCAAGCGATGAGGAAAATGCATGTTAATTAAGCAGACTAGTATGATTAAGCCAAGTGCAAAAGTACAAATATAAATACAAATACAAATACTCGTAAAAATACAGGTACAAATACAATTACTAACCGTGGGCAACATTATTGATGCAATCAAGGTGTCTCTCGCCCCTCTCGTCGTACATATATTGACCATCACCCCTCACAATTTTCAAGGGGTTTTTTCGATAAAAAAGCGTGCATGATTCCCTGAAACAATCAAAATTGTATGTTTATAAATGTTAGCAAAAAATGGGGTAAAAATGTCATTTAATCAGATTTTCAATCTAATCTATGTTCTCGATAGCATATAATAGTGAGAAAGTAACAAGTGGAGATCTACTTTCAATATTTCTTCTAAAACCTGTATCACCAAATTGACTGGTGTGACAGCATTGCAAATATTGCAACTCCTTGAAATACTGACCAAGATTCTTTCGTTTCAAGTCGGCAAAAACTTGGAATTTGGATTCTTGTAAACTATTTCATCATCTTAAAAGAAATAGATAAAAAAGTATCAGCCAAGTCGAAAGGAGTCGGGGCAAAAGGCATACATGTTTATATATGGTCCATAAAATGCGTCATATATACCAATACATTCAAATATTCCATATTGGAATCGATGAATTACGGGTTGACCATGACGTTTTATTTGCTGCGGGATTCGGCACTGTGCACGTGATAATATGCTAATTCGCGAAAGATCGATTGCAAAGTGTCATCCACCCTATCAGATAAGCCAAGCATTGCCTGATAACGCCGATCAACCACGAGCAGTGGAGAACCGTTTAACATGATAATGACTTGACATAAGTGCACTGCCATATGCGATCCTATGCTTTATGTCAAGTGGATTTCGGCATGAGGAGCGAAAAGCCTCTCAAGCCGTTCTCCGATATTAGGGGCGGATTTCACCCCTTAAGGCAACCCACCAGACTATTATCATTTATTATGCACAGCTAATGCAACCCATTTTCCGGATTTCAATTCGCAAATTAACCATTTTCATTCGTAACTTATTTTAAACTTTCTACAGAGGTTTTATAACAAATGAAGGTCAGCAGATCAAGGTCGTTTCAAATCATACTAAAATATTTGATGAAATATTTATGTTACAAAAAATATTCATTAATAATTAAAGAATCATTAACCATTAATAATTTTTTGTCTATAGACTTCAATAAATTCGTCAATAATTATTCATTATTCAAACTTAAACGACCGATTAAAGAAAATTACATAATCTGACTCAATCTATATATATTTAACTGCAGACAAATAGAGAATCTCATGCATAATTATGAGATTGAATATATATACTTCGAAGAGATTGATTTATTCGAGACTTCATGCTTCGGGTTAGAAAATAATTTATGAATTTCGCAGAGATGGAAAATTTCAATCTTATCTGCGTAATACAATAAAGAAAGGTTCTTTAAAATAGAAGTACAATGCAGATTGTGAGGTCTATCTATGTTTGAGGATATGTCGACATAATTTACACGTAAAAATATGATAATGGGAAAGTTAATTCATATCTCGTTCTCCAATATAACAGATTATGACATTCTTGTAACAAAGGATAAGTAGATCTCTCAAAAATACATAAAAAATATCATTAATTCTCCTACTTTTTGCCTAATTAATTTGGAAAATCTAGTTTCAAGAACTCTTACCCAATGTGTTTGTTTCTAAGTTTAAGCGTATCAGATTTTGGCATTTGCTCCGCCATTTTGGTAGAAATCTTCCCCTCAGGATCTGCAAATAATATAACAATATTTATTTATCGAAATATGAAAATCAAGGATTTCATGTGATAAACCAAAAGCATGGATTCCCAAACGATCGAAAATATGAGAAATGGGCTCTGTAAAATATTAAAATCGGATTTCGGGATTTGGGTGATTAACGTTGGACGGAATATATAGCTGACATCAATAAATAGTGAAAAATTGTTGTCCTAGTTTTGCAAATCGTTAGGAGAGTTGCGTAATCTGTGTATATATCTGGTATTAGCGATTAATTGATGCGTCAGTGCCTCTAATAAGCCATGACAGCCCCTAGTGTGAAACACCCTAGAAAGCCCATTTTCGATTAAACACTAAAATACGATAAACATCGATTAAGTGATAGGCATGAGTGTTTCAAAGTTAACTAAACCACGTTGTGTGTATAGGTTCGATTACCGCGTAGGGAAGTGCAATGCACGTTGAAACAATTATTATCACTTCGAAATTTAATTTGCTCGCGGCGTTGTATATCATCATTATCAGCTTATATCGAATCGAACCGAGGTCATTTCAATTAATTTAACAGACGTAAATGAATCCTAACATCATAAACAAAATAACGTTTGTTGTATTCGACTGTAATTTCTTATTAAAAGGTTTTAAGTTTGTCATTTGTAGTTTATTAGAGAAATTGTTTGTTCTTAAGAAATATTTCAATAAATATATAATATTTATACAAATTTGATTTAAAATTTTACTTATTTTTTATTTATTTTCGA
>JAUEJJ010000004.1:9902736-9917267 GCA_032164275.1 Synergus coniferae
TTCAAAATCGATTTTAAAGACAACAGGGGCCAACCGAAACGGCCATGCGAATTTTATATGCCCTTACACTATCCAGCAGCTCAATTGTTTCTTTTTTAGAAAAAACAAAATTCAAGTAGCTTATTGATTCTTACATTTGTTGGCATTTATGCACTAGAGGAGCCAAGAGAGCCGACCTCAAATGCTGAAGGACCAGAGAAGGATTACCTCTGGCGAGATAATGTGCAGCTTCAACTGCGACATCGTGCAGGACGAATGGACTGACTATGCTATTGACAACGCAAATGCACAGCTGATGCAAATACTGCGTGCCTAATTTCTTCGACACTCTAAGTAGCCATTTGACATCCTCGCCATAGGGTGGATTTCTGGCGTACTTAGCCTGCGGTCTATCGTCATGCACTCTGCGAGCCAAAGTTTCCAAAGCCAACATTCCAACTCTGTAGGCGGAGACGAGTGCCCTGTATTGTTGAGCTGTCACTGGCTGACTTTGTCTGTGAATCTGTAAAACCCAAAGATTTTTCTCAATTATTATTCTCAGTACTACCAATTCTAATTGGCAGTATTGCCAATCCAATATTTACCTGAGATTGAGCTCTGACGGTGGATATGATTGGTTGAGCTTGAACTAACGTAGGTCCTGATAGTCCATTTTGACCAGGTAAAGTTTGAACACCTGCCTGAACCTAAAAATTAAATCAAAGTAACATTGAGATGAAAGTTTGAAAGAGTTGCTTCTGAAATATCTTGAGCTTCACTTCTATTCTTCATAAGAACTCACGTTAATGGGCATTGGTTGTTGCATAGTAAACATATGATGAGTTCCTGCGGGTGGATGAACGTTTACAGTTGTGACGGTAGGTTGAGGACCATAATACTGCGGCACCGGTGGAGGTTGTGACGTCTGGGGTGGATGATGAGGATGTTGCGGATGTTGCGGATGTTGCGGATGCTGTGGATGTTGTGGATGCTGTGGATGTCCCGGATGTGACGGGAATCCCGTGTGGTACATCTGCATGTGAGGTGGAGGAGGCAAAGTCACTCTATGTGGAGCCATCGGTCCCGGAAACGCAGGCATTGGATGGTGAGGATGTACAAAATTGTATGGTCCCACGGCATATGGCATTGCAACTTCTGGATCAAGAAACGGAGTCATTCTATCTGTTCCACATAATCTTACATCTAATAAAGATCTTCAAAAACTTAGGTGCATTTTCAAACTTACAGCTCTAATTTTTTCTAGGACAAGATTTTTGTAAATATATGGTAAATGTATGAACCTTTTTTTCGACCACTTACCCAAAGGAGCGAGCGTGGTTATAGCTGGATGCGGATATGATTGAGGTAGTGGTTGCGTGCTAGTCACAACTACAGTTTGACTGGGTCCAGATATTATTTGACCAGTTGCCATATCCACTTGAGGTCCGGGTTCTACCAACAGAGTTCCGTTGGGATCCAATTGTAGAGGATCATGAGGTATTTCCTCATTCTGTTCTCCAGCAGGTAAAAGCTACACGATAAATATTTTTAAAATTCCCTTTTTGTGTCCTATTCTACTATTCAGACGATCATGGTTTAAAGACATTCTAATTATAATTTATTCGCTTCTAATATACACTTATGAGCATTCAAATATGTCTTGAGTAAAAAAATATTTAATTATTCTTACCCTGCCATACATCTCATACCACAATCTCGCCACCTGGAAAAGGACTTCCGGATAGACTCCGCCGCCTTTCTTTGCCGTACTTTCGACAGTAATGCAAGCTTTTTCGAGCATCATATCTCCTTGTTCCTTGCACTGAAATAAAAAATTCTCTTCAGAACTTTTCAAAAATGAACTATTTGGAAAAAACAAATCAACAATACATACCTGTAAAATCGCTCTCTGAATTTCGTTTGGGTTGAGAGCGTGACAATGTGGGAGACAAGAAAGCGCCAGTTCAGCAGCAGCTTTGACCAAATTATGATCACTGCCTCTCGAGGATTTATCAGCTATGCTTGCGGTTTCTGGTGGCGTGAGATGCCCTTCCCAACTGTCAATTAGGAAGCAAAGCGCCGCCGTTCCAATCTCCATAGCTTGACCAGTAATCCATGAAACGTGACTCGAATATGTCCTGCTTATCCAATTGGGACTGACACAGTTGAGAAGACCAAGGGCATAAATACCCAACTGAAAGGCACACATATGAAGCGGCCTGTGTGCAGAGTGGCTGTTTTGAATTGTCGAGGAATGCGTGAAAAGTGAGGTTGAACTGGTACCACCTGCTTTTGATAGGACAGTTTTTGCTAATTCGAACATGAAATGTGCGCCAGCTTCTGAGGGTTGATTCGGAATCAATGGCTTCGGAATTGTGGCTCTCTTGTTCTTGTATCTATAACAGAAAATATGCACCATTATCAGTTCAATGTGTCCAAAAGACTTGAATTAAAAAAAAAACTTTGGAATGACATAAAGATTTAAAAGTCACCTTGGCTCTTTTGTTCTAGTAGGAACTGGCTGCTGAGCAGTTTGTGTTTGCACGGCAATGACACTGACTACGTTGTCGATTTCAGCACTTGTGCTGCTGTGGGGTCTACCAGAAGTTCCATTGATACCTTCTGTCGTACTACTCGCTTCAGCTCCAGTCATTGGAGAAGAACACGATTTTTCCCGGCGGAAAGCGGCCAACTGTTAAGAGAAATATAATAAGATATTTTCATAAATTTGTGCACTTCTAAATTTGAAGGCTTCAAATTTGTAAGTTCTGAATTTCGAGTTCTTGAAAACTTAAACTTTACCTGGCTCTTAGTGGGAGGATTAGAGCTGTAATAGCTGCTAACAATTGGGGATTTGATCAACTGATGTATCTCGCGATCCAAAAGTTTGTCCATGATCTTGGCAATTTTTTTTGGTTCATCCTTATAATGTACCAAAAGCGTAATCGCCAACTCTCCTCTACAAGAATATATACAACGATTATTAATAAATATTCAAGGTATAATAGAATCGTCTGATGATTTTGTATTAATCGCTAAGTACTATACCTCTGACGTCGAGTTCCTTCGCAAAGAAGAGGATGATCCGCCTCGCTTACGTTGGCCTTGAGTCCGAGGGCAGCAACAGCAGCATCGAAGCCAAGATTCTCGTCAACGTCTGTGGGCATTTTCATTCCTGCGAATCATTCCCAACTTTTTTCATTTTTGCTTAAGATACTACAAAACGAACACCTTTTATTCTGAAAGTATTAGTCGGTTGCTACTATTGTACTAGGGTTTTTATCTCCAAAAAACAATTACGAACAAAACTCATAGGTACCATCAGATAAGATCAGAACGAAAATGAAGACGATTCAACATTCGTCTCCGTAATAATGATATGAGAAACTTAATTAACATACTTGACACACTGAGAGCATCGAATATAAAGCTGGCGAGCATGATTGGTAGAAGAGCATGCCCTCTAGAACGGAGAACTCCGTCTCTCAATTGCTTCGCTCTCTGCTTGATCATCAATAATTCTGCTGGTCCAATAGGGATTCGCTTCAAAAGTCCGATGAGCTCGCTCTCTTGATGTGCCAATTTTACCTAAAGAAAAATAAAAATATTAATATCTCAAAATCGTTAATTTATTATCAATTTATAGGCTTATTAAAAACTACCTCCAGAGATTTGGTACTTGCTGGCGGTCTCGCCATTTCCAATCCAAACAATCCTACTTTGAAAGCCAAATTGTGATGTTCCGGAAACTCAGCAAGCACCATGCAAAGAAATCCGCACTTGCCCAAAATTGCGGAAGCTAGACACGTTATCTTATGTGATGCAGGGTTGATTTGATGCTAAAAAAAAAACATTTTATTGTTTAGAATTGACATTTTTATAAATGCTTGTGAGACTTAATGATTAAACTTGTAAAGCAGAATCAAAATACCTTCTTTCTTTTGCCCTTGATTGGCATAGGAGGCGGATTGGCCATGAGATCAGGTGGATTAGTGAGAAGTCTATCAGCCAAACTAACGCTGAGGCTGCAGGCCTCTCGGATGTGTCCGTGAGCATGAAGTCCTTCTGCTCTAGCGAAAAGGATGTCATACGGATCATCCGCCTTCTTGAGATTACTTAAAACGCTAATCGTGGAAGCTGTGCTGTGAGTCTCGTTCTTGACTTCTTTACCAGTTCCGTTGTTAGCAGCGGCCTTAGGGCCATAATAATATACATTGTATTCGTCGCCAGAAGGACTGTCGCTACTCGACGACGAGCTCTCGTCCTTGGACGGCCTCCTGGAGGGATCTTTTTCATGATCTGACTCCTGCTCACTTTTCACACTAACCGCTTTTGCTAAATTGGAACATGGTGTTTTGAGGAAGTCGATACTGGGCCTGGACACACACTGGGCCTTGGTACTACAACTATCACTACTATCACTATGCGTCTCGGACGAGGCGTTTGAGCGATGCTTGTCCAAGCCTTGAGCTTTCTTCAAACTTACGTTGCTGTTCAATGATGATTCACTACCTCCACCCTCCTGAAAGAACAAATAATAATTTTTTAATCGCTGCAAGTTTTCAAAATTATAATTTCGAAGCATTATTTGAAATTCCTGACCTGTGAATCTGTATCACCGCAGTTATTAATTTGGCCACAGCCTCTTCTAACCAAGACAACTGGTGACTCAGGAATGTCGTTAATGTCCGCATCGTTTTCACAGAAACCCTCTGAACTATCGCTGCTTCGATTTCCGTCCCCACCCCCGCTTCTTGAACACAATCCAGGAAAGTCGCGAGGATTTAATCTCCTTCTATCCATATAACTAAATTCAACGAGTCCTAGACTCAAGGGTCGTCTGCTATGGTGATGAGAAGTCGGTGGCTGGCAATTTAGCACAGCAGCACTAGAGTTCACCTGGGAAATAGACAAAAGTTACTTTAGTTCCAAATTACTTCTTTTTTTCTAAGAACAGAAAGATCTTATCTTATCTTCCTATGTTCAAAAGTTCAAACTTGCCTGGTTCACTTCTGTTCTACTATCGCCAGCATGTCTGAAGCAAGTGAATGGACAATGATAGACTGGATTACTTTCTGCAGTGTAAGTGATGCCAGGTAAAGTATACTCTTCCCAATCAAGGTAACAGGATTCCACAGCTGGCTTGAATCCCGTAAAGACTTCCAGGTCGGTTTTTAAAGAGTCCTTCTGTCCACCACCGTTGTTTCGATTATGCGAATTGAGTGAGACGGACGTACCACGACTCTTTGTTACCTAGAAGTAAAAAAAAAAATAACTATAGAAAAAGTTCTACCGTAGAAAAAAATTTTAGCAATTTAGATGAACGCACGTACCTTATCCATAATCTTCATGTGCCACGCGGAAAATTGCCCAAGAAGCATTTGACGTTCGGAGGGCGAGAGAGCAGGATTTAAGGCTGCCAGCCTCCACAGAATGACGATTTCGTCACAAAGGGACGAGCAGGCATGTTGAGACGAATGAGCATTGCTGTTCATGTTGGCATGTTTTCCTCCCCCATGTCCGGAACCGTTTGTCATTGCCACCTTCGTGTTGAACCACCAGACAATAATTTGTTCACAGGCCATACACTCTTCAGTAATAATCTCAAGAAGCGGTATCGCGTTTCTGTCAGTCCTCTTGAACATCTCCCGAACTATCGAGAGTAAATTCCACATGCCCTCGGGCTCTCGACCTCGTAGAGGTCGCAACAGGGCGGACCATTCTGCTGCAGCCGGTGGAGCGTTGTTGGTCAGATAATTCACATCACTAGACAAAAGTAACATTCAAAACTGAACTTCCTTTTCAATTTTCCAGATATTTAAAATATTAAATTATAATTGCGGTATAAACTATGGTGACTTCAAAACTTTATTTTCAAAATTCCTTAACATTTCCCTGACCAATTTTTCATTTTTCCTTCCCAAGTGACAACATTGCCAATCCCAAAACGATCTCTTCTCTGACTTTTAACCACACTCGTAGTTCAGATTATACAATAATAATTACCTAAAAACGATGGGTGCTGGTACACAAAACTTGATAAGTATCTTTTTGATGTTGTCGTGCAGAGTCTTCTCGTCGAGGTACCAGGAGGTTTGGTCGTGTGCAGAAGCCCCGGCCGTTGGGTCTGGAGCTCCATAGTGAGAGTTAATAGCACTCGGTTGAGAGGACAATAATTCGTCCAACAGTCGCTGAGCAGTTGGTAAAATTTGTTGAGGTAATTCACTGATGAGATACTGAGCGAATTTTTGCAACTGGTCACGATGTAACCTAGAGAGAGATTCACTCACTGGAGCTCTCAAGCACACTTGCATTGGCTGTGAAAAGACATTTTCACAATTAACTAGACAGTAGAGATTACATAATTGTAAACCTGAAAACATTTTGTAACTTCTAGTATCCAAACTTATTTTCTTCTGGTAAAAATGAATTTGGGAACTTCTAGAATTCATAATCTCGGGAATATTTTATTTGATATTGAACCATTTGAAACTCGAACGGTTCCAAATTCATTAATTTATATTTTTAACTCTTTTCACTTATTTTATTATTCTTTTTATAATAAATTTATAAATAATTGACTTTACCATATGTATCCTGTGCAAGCAAACGGCCACCACATGTGAACACCAGTAAGCAGTCGAGGTGCAAGTGCAATTGCAGGACGTGATTCTTCGACGATCAAACGTCACTGCAACATTATATTGTGCCTTGCTTCCATTTGAAGCGGAGAGCATTGGCACGTTCACGCTCGCGCTTAGGTGAAAACCTAAAAAAAAAAAGGTGAAGAATTTATTAATATATTTTCGTAAGCTCGACAATTAAATGTGTATTAAATATTAAATTATTAAATCTACTGCTATGACCAAAAAAATAACAAAATGAAATTAACGAAATTAAAAACGAAGTGAACATTTCCGGTGAAATTGAAATTGGCAGTGCTACCAATCCCTAAATGCTCGGAGTTTCCCGTGCTTATTTAAATCGAAACGTCTACAATTTTCCCTTTTCATATTTTCCATTTTCCATGATTTCCACCCTGATCAATCAACAGGAATTCAGTGGAATTATGCAATCTAGAAAGGTGTAAGATATTCTCTAACCACAGTTATTTGAATGGGTAAAATTCCAAAGCAAAATAGTTACGAACGAACAAGTTCCTTTTAACGAAAGAAAATAAAATTTAAAGAAACCACAGGATATTTTTTCAGGTCAAGAATAGTGTTTTCTACCACAAAAGTATATGCTTCTTGCATTCTATGGTACATTCCAATAAAAGTCCCTCAGAAATCAAGCTCAAATAAAAAGCTCCTTCGAAAAAAACCCATCAAACGAGAGAACTGACTGTAATTGAAAACCTGACCTATTTTAAAACGCTTCGTAGACTCTTCTTGAGAAAATATGGCAGAATTGAACGCAACCAGGAAGCCACGATATGATAGTGCGACGTGGAATACGAAATTCGAAGAGATAGTCACTCGAAATTTATCCGGTCGAATATTTTGAACGTGAATGAAATTTTAGTCAACTTTCAATGTGAAGCGAAAGAAAAACTCTAAATTTATGGTAAAGAAATATTTTGATTAAAAAAAAAAAAGAAATAAAAAAAACCAAAAAAGGAAATCTGAGCGAAGAATTTCAATTGGCAGCGTTGCCAATTGAATTAGCAGCCTTGCCAACCCAAAAATGTTTGGGGTTTCCCGCGCTTAGTTACAACGAAGCATGTATATAATTCAGAAAATTACGATTCAAAAATTGAATTCTAAATTATAATAACATTCAGAGAAAATCTCTGTGAAAAAATTTTAGTGTATTTTTACTTTATAAGATAAACTGAATATCTTACGCGTCAGTTCTGCTGCATATTTAAATAAAAAATATCGAGTCTCACAACGAACGCGATAGGTTTTTTCAGCAAGCATGCAGCTGACACCAGGAAACATACTGCGCTCTCGGCAGCCTTTTCTACCTTTTTTTTCTTTTTTCAAGCCCTGCATCTTTCAAGAAATAACTGAAGTGAATCTAAAATTCTGAATTTTCATGAATGATTGAAAATTCGTTCATTCTATAGTAAAATCCAATAGTGCTATCTATAACATTTCGTTAATTTAAAAATTCTGAAAAATAAAAATAATCTATAAGTTCTCGTTTTTCGTAAATTGACTTGCTTTAAAATTCAAAATCCAATTTACCGATTTGAAGGGGATCCTTTACGCATCTTGACCGATGGAGGTGCTCGCCACGTTGAAATTCTTCGGCGCTGCCATTGGCTAGACACGAATAAAGTCGGATGTCTTCTTCGTTGTCGGGAAAACTCCAGAAAGCTATCCTGAGTTGAAGCTGTTCTGGTACTGGTGGATAAACATGTTCCACCAGCTCGAACGGAATGTGTGAAGCGACGCATCTCGCTGACAATTCACAAAGAGTCAGTACAGACTGTCCATCTGAAAATAAGAAAAAAGAAATTATTAAAAATCCAAAATATGAACTCTTTTTAATTAATAGCATTATTAAATTTCAGAAGCAGCATATCAATAAAAAATTGTCAAGGTTCTTACTATTTAAATTCTTTAAATTCAATATTTCAAAATTCCAATAAGTTAGTCTTATTTTCTGCAGCCAGACTAAAAACAGCTAAAATTTACGACCTATGCTTTCATCGCTAAAACAATTCGACACATGTCATTTTTTCCATAAACCTCTTCATTTACTAGACTGGGTAACGAAACTCAGGTTTAGTGTTGAAAAAAAAAAGGTAAATTTAAAAGCAGAACAATCCATAAATCGTCGCACTTTGGAGGGCGTATCAGGCATAGTATCGTGTGAGCTTTTTTGTATGACTGGACCGCGCATGTTTTTTTGCGCGGAGCATGATACGGAAAAGAGAACTCGTATCTGCTTTTACTTCCAATGTATTCGTCAGATCTCGTATCACATGCTCCTATGCATTTATCGACAAATATGTACAAGGGACCGGTTATATTCTTTATGGTCAACTTTATCTACGACTTAACCAGTTTGTAGTACCTCAATTAAAGTACTGACAGTGCATTATGCTCGTCTGATTAAGTCGGTATAAAGTCATTCACATGTGAAACAATCGGTACTCTGTTTTATTCTATTAGCTCTTTACTCTGATTGCTTGTTTAACCTGTTACGTGAACATGTTCTGTAAGTTTAAAAATTTAATTTTCTTTTAAAAATACAAGATGAAAAACATTTGTCAAATGATCGATCAACTCCTTTTCTTTCTAGAGTATTTCCCTTTCATCCTTTTCGAATATAAAGTTAATCAACCGAGTTTGGTTGCGTTGAGTATAAACATATCTAATTATCTACCCTCGGAAAGTTCATTAGGGAGGGTAGCAGACAATAGCAAATTGGACTTTCTCGTCCGTAGTCATCTTGGTTTGGAGATATTAATAAAGTTATCGACGTCAAGTAATAACGTCATTTATTATGAAGTCGATCCCAACCCACTTTGCATTGATTCATTCATTTATGCCATTCAGGCGGGCAGAATAAGAAGAGAAACTTGAATATCTGCATAATTTGTTAGTAATTAGTAATATCGTTTTTTATTTTTTTTAAAAAAGATTATATTAATTGAATATAGAAATTTGAATATAGAAAATTCATAGGTGTTACTTATGCACTTGATCACTTTATTACTGATTAATAATTAACATAATTAATTTATGTTAACAGCATATACATTTTGTAGCAAATTTAAAATTGATTCATGCATAATAATTACATAAATTAAACCTGGGAGAGAATTATACGCAAAGGTTCAAAATGTAATTATGTTAATTAATTAAAAATCAAGTTGATGTAATGTGATTATTCACTGCTCCCGAAACATTATATTTTGGCGACTGCTACCAGTTTTCCACAATCAGCAAACAATAAATGTTGCCAGCGATGCGGATATATATCATCTCTTTTTTCCGACTGTTAGGCTTTTAGAGAAACTGATTGTGCAACCATCAGAATTTATAATTTGCACTGAATTACATGCTCCCTTTTAGAAAAGGATCTCCGAGCGAAATTAAATTCGCGTTTAACGTCCACCAGTTTGCGAGCTTGGTCACGACAGAGTTTTTAAAACGTTGCAAGTCAGCGATAAAGTCAAGGCATTACGCTCCGCGGCAAATAAACGCTTAAAACCATTAGCCTACAATAGAGAGGTGGGACTGTATAGTTATACGTATACTTAGGAGCAGGATATGCCACATCGTGCAATATACCCATTTCCCATCTCTAAAAAAATTAAAGAGAAAAATGAAGAAAGAACATTTTTCCCCTTATAAATATAAAGTCTATCTTTCGATAGAAAAGGTCATTTTTTAATAAAAATAGGTAACAAATAGGTTTCAAGTGTTTCAAAATTCTCATAAGATTTCAAGACATTTCTAATCAGGGATTTAAAGAGGTTTAAAGGACTTGAAGAGACTCAAAGAGATTTTAGGGAATTTCAAGAAATTTTTAATGACTAAAGAATTTTACAGGATTTCCAATGATTTTATGGAATTTCAAGGGATTATAAGAGATTTTAAGAGATTTCTTTATTGATTTTAAAGAATTTAAAAAAAAAATTGAATGATTTAAAAAAAAAAAAAAATTCACAAGATTTTAAGTGACATATACAACGTGCCATATACAACTTTACCTCTATTAATTTTCCTTATTGCCATTGCGGAAGATGAATAAATGAAAAAAAAAAAACCTGAAATTTCCGGGGAATAAAGCGTGCATTATTGATGAAAATGATATTGGAATTTCTGACTACCTTTAGAAAGTGGTATGCAGTGTACCTATGTGTTAGATGAATGGCTTCGAAGCATTAAAACCTTATTAAAAAGGGAGTCTGGAAGAGCATAAAATACCGGAAATCGATTTTCAGCTATGAGAACAAAGCGGAAACGTGATCTCATTCGTCTGGCTGCTGCTTTCGATTTGCGTGGACGATTTTCAATCGCATAAATTTCCATGTCGCCGAAATGTGCCCTGACGTTACACACGCTCGTTTATCCGAATTTCGCGGGCAAACCGTCATCGTGACGCTTCGTATTAATGCAAGATTTGCATAAAATGGATTACGCCTGCAGTTTCGTATGGCAGTCGAAACAGAAAATGAGAAAGAGGGAGAGGAATAAAAAATATATGAAACGCTAGAAACGAGCGCTGCTCGAAAAGTAAAATTGGTACAGCTCTGAGCTAAACCGACGCATAATATTCCGGAAAAGTAATGCGTCCCACGGAAGAGATAACATTCTCGTATTTTTTTCTTCTTTTTTATGAACGTACAAGTAGTTTAATTTCTCTCGTTCTGTTTATCTGACGCTTGGGACAGTGCTTATTCTTTTGCACTATAAAGAAATAAATTGTGGCTTATTGGGGAAAATATAATAGCTTTTTAAAATTTTTTATTCATTGAATTTTCAGTCGTCTCATTTTTCTTATTACATATATCCAAAAAAATAAATGACTTTCCCTATGGTTTTTACTTTAGTGTCAGCAAGCTAGAGTAAATTATGTAATTGAATTTTGAAGTCGAGTTGTAACAGACGTAAACTTAGTATTTCAAACTCCTAAATGATTTTGGTTTTCGCTAAATGCTCTGAAGAGCTGCTAAAGCGATCCGTTAGAAAGGGGTTTTGAAGCCTGCCAACGGGTTTTAAGCAATAACCAAATGTGCAAACTGTACTAAAAGCCGAAACGTTAATTAGACCCGTGAGTTAACTGAATAAAGGGTTGAGTTATAGTAACGTTTGTTCTCTACCTAATACTAAAATACGTACGTATACTTTAAGACTTAATTTTAAACAAATTAGCTATTAAACAAGTTACGCTCTAAACTAATTAACTCTAAATTAATTCTGTAAAATCATATTTTACAAAATGGCAAATATTAAAACGAGAATTGCATTTTCACTCGCATTTATGCAGACGGAAACGTATGTTATAATTCAGTATTGAAAATCAATAGCAAAACTGTCTGCATTAATACAAGTTTTATCTTCATGAATAATGAATTGAATATAAAATAAATATTTCAAGTGCCAATTTCAATGAATATTGATAACTACTCTTGAATTGACTTTCACAATGATATAATGTGAATTTTCATGCTTTCGAATTTCGAAGACAGTAAATCCTTAAAGAGTGAAGCTTTAATTACGGTTCTGCGACTCGAAAGTAAGTTAGAAGGATAAAAGGTGACTCATTTCTTTTCATCTCTTTTTCTTCCGTGATTTTCCTCTTTTTTTTATTGGGCAAGTTTCGAAACACCTTCCATCATATCCTTTTCATAACGTGACACCACCCATCTGAGCAAACGAAAGTTGGCTGAGCCTATTTAAGATTTTACGCTACGAAAGTTCAGGCTGGGTGGAGTTGCTTGGGACAGAGATGCAGTTTATAGATTTATGGCGTTTATTCTGAGGTACCAGGTGGTGCATCGTACCGGATAAAGTACACATAGTACATGCCAGATGGTTAGATTAATATGTCCCAGACTTCATATCCATATATACTTAAAAAATGCTTGTATCAAGTTTCCAGAGACAAACTTCACTTATGGTGCCCCCTCCTTTCAAAAGTTACGATGATGACAGGGTGATCACAATTCAGTTTCCAATATTCAATTTCCCTGACATTTCCCTGATTTTTCTTTCACTTTCAGACAAATATATAAATTTTAATGAATATATTAAAATTCCTTAAAATGTCGTAAAATCCTTTAAAATCCTTTAAAATTCTTTAAATTCAACAAGGAACCCTAATATAATATCTTAAAATCTCTTGAGTCCCCTAAACGTTCTTAAAAATCTCCAAAAACCTCTTAAAATCACTTGAAATCATTAAAAACATTGTGGCCACCCTGGATGAGAAACTGAGTATTTTTTTAGTACTTACATTTGCATTGACGCGATACGTCAGTGATAATAACAGAGGAAGCCTCGCAAGTTTGATCATGATCCGAACCATTCGCAAACTTACCTGAAAAAAAACGAAAAATTCTATTAGCATCGGATAAAGAAATACGTAAACATTTATCAAAATCAATTATAAATCGTCTCAGCTCTTGAACTTGTTTACTTGTTAGGAAAATAAATGCTTGTTGCGTGAATAAATAGTTTCAACAATATTATTCGTTTTAAATCAATTGCAGTTACTCAAAACGTACAGATTGATATCAGCTTAGAAATATATGAGAGATATGTAAAATGCAGGCTTTGGAAAGGAAAATACACTCGTACACAGACAATTTATCTACCCACGAGCTTTTCCCGGTTTGTCACTCGCCCTTTATCGATTTTCTGCGCAGCCTGCAGCACTTTGAATTCGAATGAAAGAGGTAACGTTGCCATAACCATTTTTCCTCGGAGTTATTTGGAAAAATAACATGACATTCAGTTTGAACCAAACATCAAACGCCACCAGGCAGATATGACATTCAGAAAAAATCACAGAGTATCCTCGATCGAGGTAGTAGAAGAACTGAATATCCATAAATAAATCTGCAACCCTTTTTTTTATCCATCCATCTTTTTAGAAATCAATTTATTTCTTTGAATTTATTTATTGACGTCATTATATACAATTTCTATTTCAGCAAATGTACATTTTTTATTCTCTAAATTTTATTATTGTGTGATGGCACTTGAAGCAAAAAAAATTTATGGGATTTTTCGACGTTAAACGGATTTCCGGTTTATCGACGAACGCAGATGCAGATTGAAGAATAAACCCGCGAGCAGACTAGACTACTATTATACGATCACTAAACTATTTTACATAAACTGAAGAACTCGACTAGACACGATAAATTTTGAATTTACTGATAAATTTTATAGTTACGCTTGAAAAGTAAAGAAAACGTTAAATAATAAATTGCTTCTCAAGGTTTTCATTCTTTTTCTCTGTCCAATTTTTATACCACCCTTCATTAAAGTTCTGGAAAATGCTTTTCACTCGAGACATTTTTAATTAGAAAAAATATTTAAGTAGAAAAAATATGAAAAAACGAATTAAGTGAGGAGGAAAATACCGTTACAAAGGACAATAATTTTTCAGCTCTACTGAAAGCTTGAATTCCTAGGATGCAATACAGAAGGAAAATTACGTTAATTCATTTATTTCTTCACAAAACTAAACTCGGCATTTTAATAATCTCATTAATTCCAGAAGAGCTCCCAATTTGTATAAAATTGTAATCTCGCGCACCCATGGTTTCCTTCAGCTCTGCATTAACAAGGCAAAGGATGGTAAATAATATTATCCGATAAACTTCAAAGTCAAAATTGCATGACATGTTTCTAGAACTATTTAAAATACCCGTGTGGAAATCTTCACCATTAAACCCAACTATTATTTGGGCGCCAATCTGGGCCCCCATTGGGAGTTTGGCAACTCAACTGGGGCCCATTTAGGCCCCAATCAACCTTTCCACACGGGTACTTGTTAATATTATTTTTCCGAATAACCATTTGACATAATTTTTATTTTTCCGAACTGTTATTTGTCACATTTATTTCACAGATACG
>JAUEJJ010000004.1:9927943-9947624 GCA_032164275.1 Synergus coniferae
ATTATATGTATTATAATAATTTCTAAGAATGAAACTTGTGTTATTTTTAATTGGAACAATATTTTGTTGATTTAAACGTTAAAAACTTCTGGTACATTAGTGTGATGTTTATAGAAGATCGATACAAGCATATGTCAGAAAGCATATGTCCAAAAATTGTATTTTCTACTCAAAAGCAAAATAAATTCGTAGACTGTGCTTTTTATCTTTTGTTCTTTCTGGCTCCTTTCATCCTCTTCACATATTAGACGTGGAAGATGAATTTCTCACGCTATGCATCGAGACTCAGAAGGGAGGGAACAAGGCATGATGGTTAGAACTGTAATTTTATCAGAAATGCACTTTCCGCGAATGAAAGCACAGAATTTCCAGACCTTTCATCATTTCAAAATAAGCCGCGAGCTAAGGAAGGATTCAAGTTTCTTGATATCTACATTTGGGCAAACATTAATGTTTTACAATCCCCGCATCTGTCTAAACATTACTATTTTTGCACATTTACTTTCAAATCTTTGGAAAAAAGCCTGAGATTACATATTTTATACATATTTTTAAAAGGCTAAAGTTTCATATCCTTTAATTTAAAAACGCGTTCGTGCAAGGAGAATAAACAGCGCCATGCAAACTTGAGCGAAGAAAAGTAAACAATTTTCCGGTTTAGGAAAAAATTGAAATCTTCCGCGCGCCACTCGTTTTATATGTATCAACTTTTTTAGAGGACTCGTTGGTTGATATCGATCGTACCGGGCTCGAGGTCGATGCCTCCCGGTGCTTTACCAAATTCATTTTCCAGTCAGAGAAACCAGCTATGAAAATTCGCTAACAATGTTTCCCTAGGTAAAAGTATCCTAGAGTTTTATGATACACCAATTATTATTTATATTCACAACTCTTGTTATGTTCTCCATTTTGTATTTACCAATTTTAAGAGCTCGAAAAATTCTGCCATTAAAGCTCGAAAATAGCTGTAGATAAAATTGGTAATTTTGGATTTTTACGAGTGTATGAAGTCAAAGAACCTTTCGTTTAATTAATAGAAACGTCTTGAAACCCGTAATAATATTGCGAAATCTTTCAAAATTGCTTGAAATTCCTTGAAATTTTCAGAAACGCCTTAAAATTACTTAGAATTCCACGACAACCTTTAAGGTCCCTTAAAATTTCATGAAATCTCTTAGAATTTCTTAAAATTCCACGAAATTCCTTCAAATTTCCTGATATTCGATGAAATCCCTTAAAGTTGTTCAAAATTTATAGTCACTTTTGTCACTTTTTTGAGATATATTAGTTTGTGGCAGTCCTGTCAATTAGTGAACTTTCTAGAATAGTAAGATACTCGTATGCGACTCTGTGTTACAATTTTAGTACAATTAGAGACACTTAATTAAGCCAGGTCTCTTGAGATAAGCAGAAATTCTGTATTAAATTATGTGTATATGTATACAGAGGTCTTTTGTGAAGTGAGTGGCTTTACCATAAATCCGTCTTCTGACTTTACATTGTCGTCCTTTGTAACATTAAACTTGGCTCTACAAACGGAACGGAACCTCGTCTTGAATTTACTTAAAAAGATTTCTGATGAAGATATTGCATTAGAGAAAAAGCTTTTACTGCACTAAAAGGTACAAGGGAGAGCTTATACATTTTCTAATCAACTCTATGTGAAAGAATCAGAATATATTTTAAAATAGAAAATATTTCATTGGATTTAGTTAATTGACCCGAATAGACTTTTAAGATAATCAGTCTAAATAACTAGAAAATATGGTTAGTCCCAGTGAAAGAGGATGTCTTACCTCAACCGCAAATCCGATTTTAAGTCCACTATTGCGTTCAGAATCATGTAAATCCGGAATACGAAGGAAACGATCAAGCTTATGTATTGTGTTACCAGCATAGAAGGGATAGGTAAGGACAGTAGGACCACTTCCGTTTCGAAAAGTTACCGATTGAGTTACAGTTTCCCGAAGGAAATGAGCTGTATTCAGACAGAATGCCTCCTCAATCTATGCATGAATATATATTATCAATTAATTAACCAGTCTGAATTTCAATTAACTCAAGTTAAGAATTAAAAATATAAATTTTAAATTTAAAATCGTTTAAACATTAAAAGTATCTTTTTAAAGCGCAAACAAGTCTCACATTCGCGGATTAATTTCACTGAATGGAAGTTCGGAGGATAGTTTCCCGAGCTTTCTTTAAAAATGGAGGATGATGAGTTTCATTTAGCTCGCGAAAAATCATCGGATTTGGTTGCAGTGTTGTAATAAAGAATCAAAATAGCGCAAAAAGTTCGACGACGGACGTCCGTCGAGCTGAGGAATAACTGGCGAGGATTGTTTATACTGGAGAGAGAAAGAGAGAGAGAGAAAATAGTCCTGGCAAATCTCCTGCTCGTATTTCAGTTTTCTTTAAAGTATAGTTCATATATAAAATATATATATGGTGTGTGTGTGTATATGTATTATAGTACATATAATGCACGGTCCATTGCACTCTCGCAAAAGAATTTCTCAATCGAAATGAGAGTAAGTAGCACTGGGGCGCTTAGAGCTTTTCTGTGTCACCGATTTCAACGCTCAAGTCATCCTTTAAGTTGATAAACTTTTCCAATCGAATAGAGTAGGATTTACTTGAATTAGAAAATGTCGAACGTTACTAATTTCAGAGGTAAAATGATTACTTTATTGTTTCCATTTCGAAAATTTCGAAATAGAAGCAATTTAGATATAGAAACATCATTTCAAGATAATGAAAAGTGAAATAATGATATAGTGAACAACTAAAGTATGTTGACGTGCTAAATCAGTTGCAAAATCTCTTTCGAAAGGATTGCAGAGGACTTAATGAGCTAAAGCTTTTATTTCTGAATTATAAGGCACGAAGCACTGCAATAAGTATTAGCAGTCATTAGAATCTATGCGTTCATTCGCACGACTTAATTTAATAGCAGCGACACACGCGACTGTTGCACATCAGCACATGGAACTTGAGAATCATCGATTAATGCATCCTTCGTTTAGCTCTGGTGGCTTTCCGCACTTGACCTACTAAAGGCGACCCATTGCATCCAGATTAACCGATGCAGAGAGCCGTGTGTGCTTTACGAAATTGGGTCGACTCGCATCGCGAGGAAAGAAGAAAACGATTTATTGCAAAAGTATTCGCAAACAGCGCAATTAAGAGCGAGCAAGAACAAATGATAAAATTCTACATATGAATGTAATCATAGTTCTTGATAAAAAAAAAAAAAAGTAAAAACGTAAAGTAGGTCGAGATAATTTACTTGAGAAACCTTATTTCCCAACAATTTTAACCATTTTTCAATCTAAATTACACTCTGATTCATTTTTCATGGCTGAAAAAATATTAACCAGTTAAAACTGCAGCGATCGGTGTCATGTGCGAAAACGTTTTCGACTGACATCAAATCTAAGTTGAAAAGATTGAGTTATGCGAGGCTCTGCGATATTTCATACCCGCGAATTTTCCATTGCGAGGAACCGAACAGGTAACAAGTTTCATCAATTTTCTAGCAAGAGTGAAGCACGGAATTTCGCTTTTCAGGGAAAATGCAGGACTGCGAGGATTTTGATATCCTTGTGTTAGACGGGATACACCTACTGTAGAGATGCGAAGATTAATGAGCGCAGTTTCTCTCGTTCTGCGGGAAAAGCGATCGCTCGACAAAAGCGACAAACGGAACCTCTACCCAACGGTCTTTACCAGCCATCAACTCTGAATTTCATTTAAAATTATGAAATATGTGCTGAAATTTATTCTACAAATAAAAATATATTTTATATTTTACGATACTTCATTTTTATTTTCGTTCTCCCCTGTCTACGCACCTAACTGCAATACAGCAAAAAAAGTTTAACTCCAAGCCCATTAATTGTACAAGAAATTGATAGATTTGCACACAGGACACAAAGACACCCTTGAAAATCTCATCAGACTCCCTAAGAACGCCTTCGCCTCTTTTTTGTCCCTTTCTCAGTCCGGATCTGTTGAAACTTTTTACGAGAACTACATTTTTCTTCGTTGGTCGTCGAAGTGAACTTTTCCAAACAAGGCAAAATCGACAAACTGTGAGCAGCAAATGCAGTCGTTTGAAAAAAGTTGGCGACCAATATTTTAATTTCAGACCTTTAAATCCACAGCAGTCCAACTATCGATTCATTGGATGCCGTTAACCTCGAGATATCGGAGAAAACCAATATCGATAAAAGGAAATTACGAAAGTAATATCGCGATCAGAGGTATACGAAGTCTTGAAAGCTTGAAATTCAAAGCCTCTATACTCGGCCCACGACCCTTTTCTAGTTATAGTGAAAGAGGCACCAGAGAGGAGGGAAGAGGGCAGATAAAATGACGTGAAAGTAATCCGTCCAATGGATCGTTAAAGTTTCAGAAAACTTTGATGACGAGAGTGATATACTTGGCAAAAATTCAGGTGAAGCGTGTCGCTCCTTTCAAAGACTCTTTTATGTATATTATTCTGAAGAAGTTTTCAACTTCAGGTTTTTTAAGAAAAACGGTGTGGGAACTATCGATAACTTTTAACTTAATTCTAGATTTTATTATATCTAGTCGATAAAGTAACTGTCATTCCAAACAATCAAAATCCGGAAAATAATTTGCGACACACCTTGACAATTTTCTAGGGAAGTTAGTCCGATGATAAATATGACTGTGGTATAGGCATGAGGCATCAGGCACATGACGAATTATTGCGGGGCCCGAGATCCTCGTTTGTTCTCGTTAGTGCAAGGAGGCTTTTTCACGTCCGCATCAGGTCGTTGACCCGATAATAAATATTAATATAACGAAACGCATACAGTCATAGGCTGAGGAACCTACGAGAGGACGGTCCACTAAACAGGTTCGTCATGACAAGATTGGTTCTAATTGTTCTCTCTCTCCCCTTTTTAACACTAATTGCCCGCGAGATTTCATTTCATCATTTAATTTCTAATATTAACTATTATTTTTAGTCATCAATGAGTTTCTAAACAAATACTTAATAAAAAATCTAATACATTCTTTGATGAGAGTGTAAAAATATATAAATATCTTAACATCAAGATTGAATTTAAGTTTCAGCGATAAAACTTGAACAAAGACAAGTACCACATGCAAAATCTGAGAGTGAGTTCGTCGATCCAACAGAAACAGCAGAGAATGGGTAATAAAAGTGGAGGCGAAGTACTCTTGCATGAAGAAGATGAAAGAACATACCCTGGCAGATCCGTCGATAAACAATAAGAAGAACAGGAAGAGGAAGGAGTTTTAAGAGGAGGAGGATGAGGTCAAAGCTCGATGGCTCTGTTAGGAATTTGAGCGGAAGGACCCTGGACCATTCCCCATCTGAGTTATGGGTGCACTAGATCTTGTCTCGTGCAAAACCCTATATTCTCTGTCTTGTCAGCGCATTATTACGACCCTGCCACGATTAGGGAGGTGCAATCCCTTTTCTGCTGTTCCTCCTTCTCTAATCACTATTCCCCTCTTCCTCAACATTAGAATGATATCATCCTGTCAACTACACACCCGCGACACGGAAAACTACATTTTTCATGCAATTTCCCGCGACAAAATCGTTCAAAATTCTTAGAGGTTCGTAGAGATTGTAATTAGATAGATTGTAATTAGATCCAGATAGTGATTAGAATATTGATGCTGGAAGCTGTAATGTACATTGTACAATTGACTGTAAACTTGGCACTTTGAGAATTCGAGCTTATCAAAAGGGTTTAGAGCCAGCTTTGGAAGTTCAGTCAACTTGAAGCTAATAGTAAGTCGATGCACCCAGTGTTCGATCAGTGTAGTCTTACCAATAAGTGCTCTCCATTTCTCATCTCAAAAATTCTTTAATTTATGGAACTGCACATTCTTTACTTTCTGTAACAATTTTTTGAAAGCAGAATTCGAAAGAATTATTTTTCGGTTTTATGAAACGCGTTATTCTCATCTTGAAAAGAACCACTGTGAGTTGGGTTTACGGGCAATTTGCAGTACGTAACGAGTGAGAAGAAACGCTGTCAAAACCAAGCGAACTAAAGCCTCAATATTACACACCGAACATTTACCGTACCTCGATTAATTTCTGAGGCTTTCCTTTTTTCTGCTATTTTGTTGAGTGACAAGCGTTATTGAATAGCATTTATCAACTATTCAATCCTTTTAAATCATTTCCTTTGGCACTTTACTCATTTATTTTACACGCTCCGTAAATAAAAGATGTATAGCAGGTAAAAATTCTAACTTGAGCCCTTTGAATCCTTGCCATTCTGTATAAAGTGGTTAATATTAGACGCAGTTGTAGAGAAGGAGGAAACGTTGTTCAGAAACGTGTCAAGTCAGCCAAACTGCGAATTTCCGTCGAGTTTATAAACTTGGTGGTAAGTTACCCGGAAGTTGGAGTCGACATACGTCCTGTTCGTAGACACGAAAATTTTCAGTTTGGTAACGTAACTTAAATCTCCGGAGATCAAGTATCAAACGGAGAATGGATTGCAACCAAGGTGTGTGGAATGAGGAGTTACCGCATTGGTAATAATTTAAAGCAATTCATATATATATATATATATAGACCAGTCATGGTTCATGTGAATTATATAGACATATCTATTGAGATGGGACGACCCGAAAGCATGAATAATATTGCAGATCAATACAGACGTAAATTGTACGTTGTATACTCAAAACGAATATTTTATTTATATCTTTTTATTGAAAAGAAAAGAAAAATTTAGAAAATCAACTCCCACAAGAATTCTAATTATAGACCCAATCATAAAAGCGGTTATATGAAAATTGTAGAATAAAGATAGAAACCGATCGAATGACGATGTTATGTTTAAATAATAACCTCGCGGGATTAATAACTTCCTTTCATTATTTGCTTTTATCGGGTCAACGGTTCTTCCTCTTCTGCTTATTCATATTTTGCGTCATTTACGTAGAGTACTCTCGTAAACACGTTTCGATTTCTCTATAACCACATCATATATGTTGCCTTTACCGAGGCTTTTACTTTCAAGGATAAGGTGAATGGCAGGATAATTATGTTTACAAATTCAGTCCAAACGCGGTAAATGAGAGAATTTTACATTATCGTAAGGAAGGAAATTCATGAAGCAACTGTGGAGCGATTTAATTACTTCTAGAGTGCATGTATTTTACAAATTCGATCGTATTTGTTTTCAATGCTGCGAATCCCTCGTAGTGGGATGTAAATTGAACCTCGTTATGATGCAAAACAAATAGGGAGAGACAGATGAGGATGTATTATTATATAGTAAGCCAGCTCGTTATGTCCTATTTCTATATTTTCATCAGCCGCAATGTATGGAGGCATAATAGTCGATTGTCATAGTCATTAATGTTTGAATTATTATTTCCCGAGATGATTTAATAGCAAACCAATATCTCTTTATGCATAAAGAGATGATGCTTCATAAAAGCAAGATCTAAAAGCTAATCGCATGTAAAATATTTCTTAATCCTCCTCCAACTGTAATAAAAACACAGAATATTCTGTTATTAGTAGAATTAGAGAAGCGAAAATTGTGTCCCTCTGTATCGTCGATTGGAGGTTGTCGATAACAATGATAAATTGCGGATAGTGAAAAATGTATGTATATAAAGTGGGGACGCGGTGGGTGTACGATTAATGAGAACCACGAAGCAATGCAATATACGTAAGCACTACAAAGCAACATAAACTCGCGATAATAGACGACCCTACTAGTTCGGATGTATAGAACACTTAAACACCCACGGCTTACTTTTGTTCGACAAGCACTTACTCTGTTCGGTGACTTTTCTTATGAAAACATATTGATAAATATGAGTAGGGCTGCCACACAATTACTTAAGTCACTTTATTCACTTTTTTTTTTATAAGTCACTTTTGTCACTTTATTGAAGTACATGATAGTGAACTATGCGACAAACATCTAAGATATACACTCTAAGTATCTATATATTCAGCCTCAATATCTTAGACACTCAAATAGGTGACTAACTATCTAAGATATTCAATCTAAATATCTAGATACTAAATTTGGGAAACGAGATAATAAGGATGAATATCGTAGATATTCAATTTTTTCACTATCAGGATTTTAAGTGTGAATATCCATTTTTCTTCATGATTAGTCTGTGGCAGACCTGAGTATGAAGTGAAAGCTAACTCTGCAAAAACTCATTCTTCTAATTCTTTTGCAACTGATTGTTTTTCTAAAATTTCTTGTTTTATTTAAAAATTTGGTTTTATTTGGTGAATATTGAAATTGCTAGGAGTAAGTATTAAATCCCCTATCTTTGGAGAATCGCCTTAAGACTTCTGGAAAGAATTTTCTGCGAGAAATCTCCAGGGGAATGGGATTTCAAGAATGGTTGATGCCTATGTAGAATTCTCCTATATTCGTGCAGTGTCTACGGATACGAACGTAATAGGATGTACTCCTTCGAACTAATGGTCCGTGAATACATACTCAACGTCCCCAAACAGAAATCCACCCTGGATTCAAGCTTCCTTTCCGCCATGATGTCATGGACGAAGAAATGCGAGCGGACGAATACACCCAAATGTCAGAGCTATAAGTTACTCTTCTTGATTAAGCGGATACCACAAATTCTTTCGAAAATGATGCACACAAAAATCACTTTCAAAACTGTAATTGCAATCAGAAAATCTCGTTAGTAGATAAAAGTAATAATTAGTATCCTTTCATTCTCGATAAAAATGACGCCTATAAATTAAGTCCGCTAGTTGAATTCAGAAAGCCGCGATTATAATTAGAGATATTGATTGAATTCGCTTAATTAATCTGCGGTACTTTAATTCCACTTTACGACGGTCTAACGAGCTATAAAGATGCGACATTATAAAAATAATAGTTTGTGATGAAAAAGAAGGGAGAGGGCTATTTGGTGAAGGAGTTGAGAAAAAATAGAGTGAGATCCGAGATTTGAGATCTGAAACGAAAGTCTTAGTCAGCATTTTCTCTGAGTCAAAATGAAAGGGCAAATGGGGTTGAACCTGACAACTAAGGTTCATTTTGAACAGATGGTGATCCATGGTGGGAAGTAAAAATAAAATAGAGACCATTTGCTACAGAAAATTTTCCAAAGTAACTCGATAAAGAAGAATTTTCAAGAAGAATAAATATTTTGGTTCAAGTAGCGTAAAGCATATTTTTACCTGTAACAACCGTGCTCTAAATCAAGAAATTGAAAACTGATAGAAGACAGATTGTTTTGTCTTAAAGAGTTCTTCAAGCTCGATAAAGTTCGCGGATAAATAAGGAATGATTCTTTGAACGAGAATAGCGATGGATGAAGTAAACGTAAAGTTCCATCAGCAGGATGCTGACAGAGTAAAACGAGCTTTTCGAGTTCAGTGATCAAACATCTATATCTTGAAGCTGGAACGAACGACTGGACCACGATTGCAGAAAATAAATTAGAAAATCCTCTGTCAAAGGATTCAAAAAAAAGTAATAAAGTTCTAAAAAAAAAAAAGAACCATATAACATTCGTAAAAAAATTCTTTTGCCATGGAAATTCCACATTAGTTCCAACCGTGAATTGTAAATCTTTACTTTTATTGGAATCAGGAAACCTCTAAAAATAAAAAGCTTGAGAAAGAAAAGAGCGTCCTTTCGAATAGAATTCAGTTGGTTTAAATTTAAATATAAAGTTTCTATGTGCAAGCTCTGTGCAGTTAATGTTTCGCTTATACATGGAAATGGTTGCAATTTCCGGCAGAATCATATTTTCAGGTAATCTAAAGTTAAAATCTTGTACGCGAGTTTTCTGACCCGGAACCATTTCTTGTGCAAAAAATATACATATATAAATTTTGATGCGTGTTTTATAATATGAATATTGCAAAATTGAATAATATATAAAAACATATTCTATGAAAAGTACTCAAACTTTTTACCTTACTGTCGAAATCGTTGCAAAATTAATTGCACGTATGGCAAAGTAAAACGACTTACCTGAAACAAAAAAGAATAATTTATCAGTTTGATTGCTTCGAGATTTTTTTTAAATTATTTTATACATTTATAAAACATGGATATAACTCGAATTCTAGAAATAGATCGAGTTAGTGTATAAGAAAAATTTTGGCAATGGTCCAGACGAATAAAACGTTCACCTCTGGTTTGGAAAAATGATAATTACTCCTAGTGGGCGTGAAACAAGCCGTCGTAATATTCTGCCGGTCTCTCCAAGGTTGACAAAAAGGTTAATCCATGTTTTGATGAACGACAGTGCCACCGTGCTTCGCGAACTATGAAATTTCACGCGGTTTATAAAATACAGTTTGTATGCTTAAGGGCATGTGATACATGGAACACACGTCATCAAAATTATATTTTAGTTACCAACCTTGGGTTTTTATCCAAAAAAACTAAATGTTTAAAATTTTTGTTTACAGTTTAACTCGATACAATTTTCATATAATTTCCACGTTATCCTTACAAAGTTACGTGACTTGGAGCAATGCTTTCAAAAGGATTACATTTGCACGAGGGTTCTTATCAGGAAGCGCCAAACAATGTTTTATCATTGATTGGATTACCGTTTGCAGCATTGTTCAAGTTCGTGGGCAATGTCGCAGGGGTATCTCTGTATCAAAAACCCATACTTCATATACATTGTATCTACATCTTATACATATATCGTAATATATGTATGTCCCAGCTTTATTCTAGCCGGAGCGTAACTCCTGGAAAGGTACTTAATGGAATACTTTCTCAGAAAGGGCGACGTCGTACATTTGAATTCTCTGAGGTAATGATTTGCTGAGTCTGAAGACACTTTTACCTTCAATAGAAATCTTCTCTTACTTCTGAATATTCATACTGAAATTGCACAAATGATTTACATCGTCCTTTTCAGAGAAGCAGGCAACAACACAATTCCTCTTTCTTGGAATTTATACGATTCTCAATGAAGATTAAATAAATTAAATTGGCAGCCCCGTCCATTACAAAATAGTGGAGTTGCTGGAGTTTCCCCTTTGTTATTTAAAATGTGACCATTAATCGAAATGACATTATACTTTTAGCTGTCACTTGTTTTGAAAAGTGGTAGCTAAACTAGTCCCTTTAAATTGTAAAAGATCGGGCCCTTTAAAATACTCGGAAGAGGAAACCAGCGTCGGGAAGAAAGGCTCGACTGGCTTTATTCCTCCTCTTTTATTAACGCTTCGTTTAAACGAACCTGCAGATCACATCCGACAAGCCATGCTCTCGTCCTTCTGAAAATACAGGTTCACAAACAGTTCCTTTTGACTAACTTCAATGGCGTCGACCTTTTTACCTTCCTCAAATTATAATAAATTATACATTATATCTGCTAAAGCGCCGACTTAGTAATCAAAATCGAATAATTCATCAAGAAAATACAAAGAAAAAGAATTAACATTAATAGAGTTTCAAAACTCTTTAGATACGACTTACTAATACTATCAGTAATATATATTGTAATTACTAATTAAGTACCAGCTCGAGACGTGATACCTCCCCCTTTAGTTCGACGACTTTGGGAAACCTCTCAGTCATCAAACTAGAGGGGGTGGCGTTACCTCGTGTGACAGTAATAAATCATTCACCACTCGAAAAATGGTTTCAATTAATAACGAGATGATTTTTTACTTTATAATGTATAGCTGACGAAAGGTCGAGAGGAAAAATTCTCGGCAATTGGAAAAAATGCGTCCTACGCTATTGCTCGCGCGCCCGCTGTTCATATTTGTTAGGATCGTGCCTATATGCCCGACCTACGGCAAACCAGAGTTTGAAACAGACAGCTGGAGCGACAACATTCCTTGGTCATCGAAGGAAGCCTTTTGCTAAGGACAAAAAGTCAAAGAGGCAAATCTTTCACGAGGCGCCGTGTTTTCGTGAGCACCTTTCCAGGAACAATATTGGTCGATGACCGTCGGCAGAATCGTTCCGTTTTTGCCGCCAGACACTTCTTCGTCTCATTTATTTTTATAGCCTCCAGCACACGTAGAGCCATCTTCAGGGTCAACGACTTCGATATTCGAGTTCCATTCTGAAGATAATTCCCAAACACACGGACAAAAAAGGGCAGATATTTTTATTGTCGGAGATATTTGTAATTAGTCTGTCAATTTTTTTAAATCGACTTCACTACCTTGACATTCATGTCCTAAAAAGACTTTTTAATTCTTTAGAATTTTTTTTTAACATCAGTAATAAAAATAGATTTCGAGTCAAAATCCCAGGAGATTGAAACACTTCGACGTTGGTAATCAACTATAGCGTTCCCAGTGCAATGGAATCAAATAAAGTCTAGTAACTCGAGCGAACCAAACATTTCCCGGTGCGCTCGTTATCGGTGGGATATTGATAAATTAATCACTGCCTCTGACCATTTCTAATGAAATAAAAGATATGTTATTACCACTGCCGCACATTCACATATGAATCAAATTTTGCATTTAATTTTAATTTACCGTTTCTGTCTCGATGGGATTCATTTAATTCAAAATATGTGTATTACTAATTTAATTGTCATTTTATTATACAATAAAAATTAAACATTTAATAAAATACCATTTTTCAATGTGTTTTTCATACTATTTTCAATAAATGACAATTGTTTGCAGTTTAGTTTCATGAAATACGCGAAGTAGGCTCCCTTCAGGCCTTAAATTATAATTCAAATTACAGACATTCAACGTTCGTGCCACGTATGAAGCTTCATGTTAATTACTCCATTTGCCTACCTCATTCGCCCCTTTTTCCTTTTTTCCCCTTTTATGCGCATCCTGCAAAATACATTTCTTCCTCACGGGAAATGTTTCGATGTCCCGTTCGTTTCATTGAAAGTTTTTCCACAAAAAACAACCGGGATTTAATTAATATCTGCAACTGATGGAAGCTAAAAGCGAAAAAATGAACTTAATGATTTTTGCGAAAAAGTCGAAGTCCACTGCATTCCTTTGTGTTTTATAAGCCTCCGAACTTTTTGTTTGTAAAATGATATACTATGACGTCACTATTTATCAACTGATAAATGAATTTTAAACTTTTTAATGTAAGTGGGAATAGGGCTTTAGTGTCTTCGTTTCATTATTTATAGTCAGGCACTAAAACCTATTCCCACTTACATTAAAAAGTTAAAGATAGGTTTTTTAGTTATATTTTTCTCGAAAAACGTTGATTAAATCGAGAAAAATTTGTATTTTACGCTGCACCCTAACGCATAAAACCTTTTTTAAAATTTGGAGGTTTGTCGTGCTAAATAAAAGGATCAAAGTCTTTAATAGGACGGAACGACCACTCGTTGACCTTCTCTATGGTCTCACGTAGCACGTCACTACTAGTGTCCAGACTATTTCTCACAAGTCGATGCAATGGGGGATCTTGCGAGAATATAATCTCGCCTTGAAGACGTAAGAAAAGTCATTTGTTAGAAATTATTAAAATCAGTTGTACAACTTGATTTACAAGAAATTTTCTTGGAAAAAAATGGCCAAATAAATATCAAAAGCTAATAAAATAACTTATATACTTCAAGCAAACAAGAATTTAATTTCTAAGTTTAAAGTTCTATTATAAACTGCTGGTTTTTAACCGAACGAAATATTTCTAACCACTCGTTAATTGTTCGAAGGAAACAAAAGAAACTTTATTGCTGGGTACAAAAGAGTGACTTTTAGCGGGGCTTGATTTGTCATTTGTTGAAGGCGAGGATTGAACGAAGAATAATGAAAGGCACAGTTTATTTACGAAAAAGAAAAAGAAATCGGCGACTCGAATGGGAATTCGTCAGAAAGGCAAACCTTTGTGACTGGCTTGTGCAACTTGGAAAAAAATAAATAAAACTAGAAGACATTAAATGCAAACGGCAAAAGGTCGAGAGCAAAAAGCGATTCAACATAAAGCTAGAAAAAAATCTGACTTCTTAAAATCTTCTTCTTTATTTCATTAAACAAAAAAAAGAACATTTTAATGAACTTTCTGAAATTTCAGAAAACTTGAAATTTTGCTTTATTACTTCTAAGGCGTATTCTCGTTGCGCAGGGCGTGACGAAAGTCAGTTATTTTCTAGTACTTCGCATTTGCTGGGCGCACCTGGTTTTCTTCAGAGGAAACGAGTGAAGATTAAGGTTGAAACAGAGAAAAAGTAAAGAACGAGAAAAAATGAGAACAAAAAAAGGAAAGGCGAATCTAAGCTTGATAAAGAAAATCTTCTCTTTTTACGGCTAGTAAGGGGATGTTCACCTAACAGTATTTTAAAATTAAGAGCCAACCAACCATGAATACCTATAAGATATAATTTTCAAATTCTTTATACATGTAAACAAACGAAATGGTCTTATTCTTAATATTTTCTCCAATAATGAAACTCTTATTCCTCAGCAATGCAGTTTTGCATCGGATAACATCTGCTCAATAGAAAGTTCTTCATAAATTTATGGCATGGTGCGGTATGGTTCGACCATAATTTCTCTATATGGCTGTTGCTAGAATTATACACGCTGAGTTCAATCGCCCCATCGATCATTGAAACAGGGGCTTATAAGTGAGATCAATACGAGCATGTTTGGTCACGCCATCTACTTACAACTTCAAGATAAAAAAATATCATATCTTTTTGGCTATAATTTCGTGCCAAAAAAATTTATATAATACAGTGGGATGGGTAATAAGTCCAATGTCATATTTTCTACTAATTTCGTGCCGAAAGAATTTATATAAAACGATGGGAAGAGTAAAAGTAGGTCAAGCTTCATTAAAAGTCCAATAAATGATCTATAGATCAATAAATTCTCTACTGAGATTGAAAAAGGTTCAGGGTGGCCACAAGATTTAATTATTCAATTTCCATGACATTTCCCTGATTTTTCTTTGATATTTAGACAAATATCCCTGACAGAAAAGTGTTTAAAAAATTCCAATATATATTTTCAATAATCCACTCAAATGATATAAAATTATAGAAAATCTCTTGAAATCATTAGAAACCCAGAGAATCTCAAAGCATGCCTGGAAATTCTTTATAATCCTTCAAAATCCTTGGGAATCTTCTAAAATCTGTTAAATAAACTGTAATTTATTATTATTATTAATAATAGATCAATTTCTATTTTCTCTGACGCCTACTCGTATTTCCTGACATTTCCCTGATTTTCCTAATAAATTTGTTCTTATTTGCATGATATGGTTTGCCGTTTGGTTTTTACACACGGTAGTTAACAGCAAACAAATTAGCGAAAATATAAACAGGTGACTGGCGGGATTAGGGTTAACGAACTCTTCTCTCGTATTTACCGGTTGCACCTCGCTGCATCGTCTAAGCAATGAGCAGTAAGCAGTAAGCAGTAAGCAGCGACAAAGAAGTCTCTGACTCGACTGAACGCACGCATATAAACTCATCGTTATATGTGAGTCCAAGGACCTTAAGATAAGAGCAGCTGGCAATGCTCTATGTTCAGTGTTCACGTACGTTCTCTCCAAAGTGTAAACACAAAACACACCGATTCAATGGATGAACACATCACGCAACTTGCTTGCAATGCACTTTTCCACAGAGCATTCCTCATCTACTCATTGTCAGCCTAATAATAGTAATAATAATAAAATGGCATCAAGCAAACTCATTAAAAAGAGTAAATTGTGTTTCCAAACCTAATGTCAATCAACTCATGAAATCCCAAAACACCAAAATCCAACATAATGCAGAATTGCGACAAATTTCTGTACATTATAGAAGCCAAGTCCCTCTTCAATTCCAGCCAACGCTCTAACTTGAAGCCCGCATTAAGTTTAACATATTCCATTAATCCGTCGGCATGATTCAAATTTCGAGGCACGCAATCCATCTCGCGCTGGAAATTCTGAAATCGAATGGGATAACAAATTCAGAGATTAATAGTTAATGCACGTAGATCCTCGCATTAGATGCAGCAAGAGAAGCCTTTGGAGCCAGCCATCCGTTTTCCGAGCTCGACTAACTTGATTCTGGTGGAGGGTAGGTAACTTATACAGATTAACGCCAGGTTGGGAAAATATCGGTCTCGGGAGGTGCAAGACTGGGCGATAAGAACAGTCGTTAGGATAAATCGTCAGTATAAACGCACGTCGGTAAACGAACTATGTTGGTTCTTCCTTCAAGCTTTTCTGTTTACATTTAGGATTAAGAAGATCTAGGATGCCTGTATGTAGGATCTTAGCTACCAGTCTAGCACAACGTGAAAATCCCTTCTCAGTAATCGATTTTCCGAGGAGGGTTTTACTGTGATGGTGAAGACGATATCTTATGTTTTCTGAACAAACGAGAAACGCAAAGCCAGTAACAGACTTTTTGTCGTTGCCCTTAGGCATTGTCTCTTCTTTGGGTAATTTAGATTGCAGAAGCTTGATCCAGTCTGTTGGAGCCACAACTAAGGAATGCGAGGGAGAAAAAGAGGAACAGGGTGGCACAATAATCTTCTATCTTCCCAGAAGCAGTACACCGACCGCAAGCCAGGCAACAAGGTGCACAACTTGCAGAAACAGATTAAAATTTCTTCAAAAAGAGCAGACTTCTCAGTCTCTGTTATACCTTCCCAGTCTCTATTTTCTGAAGTTTACCAAGTTACAAAATTATGGATTCGTATCAGTGGAACTTCTCTTTCCAAGTTTTTGGTTTTTTTCATCTGTATGATGAAAAAATATTACATACAACAGAAAAATGGCCAAAAACCCGTTGTTCAAATAATTTGAAAATAGTGGAAACTCAAGTATTCCTCCGGGTTTTGAAACTCCTACCTACTTTCAACGATTGTGGGTTGCACTCGTTGCACTCGGCCCCAACTTCTACCCCCTGAGGATGGCCCTTGACGATAGGGTGGAAGGAGACACGAAAAAGGGACCAAAACATTATTAAGGATGAAATGCGATGCTAGGAAATGAGATAACGTAATTTCAGAAACTTTTCTGCCGCACAAAACTTCGCATATTACGAAAAAATCAATATTTATTACCACTCTGCGAGTGAGATATCCTTTATATCCTTTATACCCTTTTATACTTCCAGAATCCAGATGACAAGGTAAACACTTCCTCGATTCGTTTTTCGCTCTCTACGAATTTTCTATAAACTTTTAGAACTATTTTGGCCTATCAGATGGAGGCAGTTTGATTGAATACTTTTCTTCTTTAGAAATCGCGGGTGTCATTACAATCGACGTTGAAACCGACTGTGAAAGCTCTTTAATATCGGCGAAATTTCCCCCTTGTGACGATACGACTCGTTTCAAGAAAATCCATTTTTCAGGTTCACTAGTGCACCTAGCGTGAATCGTTTTCACTAATGGATGAACTATTTCACAAAAGACACCCGTGGTGGAATGACTTTGTCAATTATTATTCCCCGTCGTCTTGATTTTTCCTCCAACAAATCAGTCGCCCGAAAAAAAAGAAGGAAAAAAGAACTTTGCATTCAATTGGGCAAACAATTATGTAATTTCGTATCAACTGAATTTTATCTTCGAGGCACTAATGGAATGAGCGTGACTCCCCCTCCCCATGATTATAGTACCAGTTTGTCACGCTAACAAATCGATCTGGCCAGTAATTTAAAAATTGAACAGAGAAACTTATTTTCTCTTTGAAATAAATTGTACACTAATTTTTATCAAACAATCGCACAATCCAAGTTGTGTCCCCCGCCCCAGGATGAAATTATAATACTGCAGCTTTCGCAAGTGGTCGGATCGAATTCGCCAATATTTCTACCCTGCAATTTATTTAACTTTCGATTTATAATGAAGAGTAATTCCTGGTCTGGTTGACCTCAGTCATAATGTACAACAGCGTCTCATGTTTTGTCTTTGAATGCGAGACAAGGGGAAAAAAATAAAGAAGGCAAAGAGCAAAAGTGGAACGACTGAATAAAATTACAAGGCGTGACAGGTGCGGCAGCTGATCTAGACTTGAGACTGATTCTGTCGACACGGTTTCAGCTGGCTCGAAAAGGAAGGTCACTTTTTTGCCCCGGGTGTACAAAAAACTTTGGACATCTCAGACAGCATAGAATTCATGCTGTTTTGTTTTCCTCTCACATCAGTAAACAAATGCCTCTTTAGAGAGAGAGATAATTTATGGTGTATATAAAGAATTTTAAATACTTGTCGGATATAATCGAAAAGCAGATGTGATAGGTCAGTATCGTGATCTCAAACAAATATATATTTAACAAACATTCGTTTGCTTAAATATATTTTGAGACTGCTAGATATTCTGAAAATTTTTAATACAGGTCTATATATAATATTTCGATTGTTTTCGTAATTCTCCAATTTATTCCGAGATATTTCGATAGTTTCTGATACTTAAAGACATATTTCGATGATTATCAACAAATCTCGAAATTTATCGAAATACTTTGAATCCATATCTCAAATTCGTTATAAATATAGATTTCGATAAATTAATCGATATATGATTTGCGTTTTATACCAAGAAATTTACTTACATGACTGTACGTAAAGAAATCTCTTATTTGCGAAGAGGTTTTAGAGATAATAAATTCGAGGACTTACCTGAAACAAAAAAGAAAATTATGGTTAATAAATGATATTAAAAACGTATTCGTAATGAGATTCGTATCAATTTTTCTGAATTTCTCAGAATTCATTTAAATTTATTTTTAATTCAAATTAACTCACTTTGTTACAGTTTTCAAATTCTATAAGAATCGGTTACATGGCAAGTGAAAGAAAAAGAAATTTCTTTTATAAAGAGCCACGTTGAATTGAAAATTCTATGAGATTCTCGTATCTTTCACCAGATTGAAAGACGAAGGTAAATCTGATGCATCTTGGATGAATGCAACATTGATTGGCCTTTGTGGGACAATCAATGTTGCCAATTCAGTCCACGGTCAGCGTTTCTAGGCACTCCTTGAGTCATCGTCTATTGGTGCTTTGTTCGCATCTATTAGTGGTCTTGTATAAATCAGTGAGCGAACTTGGCATGTTTGTAAACTTGAAAATCGATTGATCGAATATGCGTTCTATAGATAAATTACACAAATTGAATTAATGCCTTGGTAATAGTTAGAGGGTTAATTCAATGACAATGGGATAGAAATTAATTCATAAGAAATTAAAAGTCAAGGCGAAAAAGCGGACGTTATTTCATTTTCCAATACATACGAGAAAAATCCTAGGATTTTCCAGGAGCTCCTAAAACAAAAACTTGCAATCCTTGTGAAAAATGGAAGAACTTTTTACGACTGTTTGGGAACAATTTCTCTTGCAATTTTCTCATTGTTGTGCATTGAATAATACCCTCAATAAATCTTAATGCAACGTCCTTATAAAGGCGAGCTTTTATGCTCGCGACATTATCGAACGGCCGAGTCAGTCTGGCACGGTGGGTTGAACGACACTGATCTACCCTCTTTTTATTGAATATATAACAGCAATGTGTTACTTAAATTTCTATTTCTCCCCTTCACATATATGTATTATAGTTAAAATTAAAGAATTATTTACGTAACATCTTCTCATGTTCTATAATTAAAACTACTATTACTTCATAAAATTGTCCAAAAGCATAAACATGTAAGATCCAAAATTTTCTGGTGGAAAGTAGTTCTACACAATTCAATAAATGACCAACCAAAGTTT
>JAUEJJ010000004.1:9959166-9997120 GCA_032164275.1 Synergus coniferae
TCCCGGTTTCAATTTGAGTTTCAATTTGACCCGAATAAATACCGAATTTTCGGTATTTTTTCATATTCAGAATTTTGGTTTTTCAACAAAAATACGTATAATGCTATACCCCTAAAATATGTAGGTCCAAAAGATTCAAGTTTCTGAAATATGGATCGATCTCGACTCTCTGGTATGAGAAAATTCCCACAATTTTATGCCAGGGTCACGCACGCAAAGATAAAAGATGCTCTGGCGTTATTGACGGCTCTTACTATATGTACAAATAGAACAAGAAAACTGAAGTATTAAGTATAATTGACGTAGGTGATTCAATTTATATGTTTAAAATATTCTTTCACTGAGCCAAACTAAAGAAAAAGCTTCCGCTAAATAAAAATAAATAAAATGTACAATTAAAATCTCCCTTTTCCTCTCTCGCTCGCAAGCATTACGATGCTCAGTGCATCGTAAGTCACAGTGGATGCCGCTCAGAGACTAGCCGCGATTTGCATATTTATGCATGCGGAAATTACTTAAACGTTAGGCTGCCGCCACTGCAGCTACCACGTGTCTATCCGTTTTAAGCCGGTAAGTCGCGTGGCCTTATATCCAGCTCGGCGAATTCGCAATTTCCCATAAATACAAAATAAGAAATATACGAAATGGCCGCAGTTGAGCTTACCGGGGATCAAGAGATACAAAAATCCTGCGAAATTCAACGCGAGAGAAAATGGAAAAACGCAGAAAATACTGCTCATCAATTCTTTAACGCCCAGATATTTGTTTATAGTGTTACTTTAATTTAATTAAAAATTAAAACCCGAATAATAACGGTACTTAGATATGGGAAATTCAAAGAATACTTTTTCAATGTTATTTACGTTTCTCCCTCTCTGGTATTGTTGAATTATATGCAAGGGAAGAGTGTGCAGCGGAGTGGCAATAAGGAAGATAAATTACAAGGAAAAGTAGCGAAAGGACAAAAATGTAATCCTTGGGGCAGCGCAACTACTTCCAATTCATTATACCGGATGTATCTCGAGCACATGTCCTGAGCGTTGTCATGCATAAGATTTATTTCGTAATATCTTCAAATGAGAAAAACTGAATGGTCAAGTAAATCCAAAGAAAAAGAACTTATTCTCAGAAATTTTGTGACACCTCTCCCCTTAGTTCGAGTGTGAGGTTCTACACGTCGTGAGATTTAGAGACGGATTTGGAAAACTTCAAGGAGGTCAATTGGGCTAAAACTTGAACATTATCGAAAAATTCACGGATGGATTGATTCCACAATCGCATTTATGAGGGAGTGATGTACCACCCGGTGTCCCTATAGCACCTATCTCAGGAAGTGTGACAGCTTGTGAGATACAGTGTGGTCACGCGCGCTTCACCGCCATCTGGATTTCAATTAGACTAATGCACCGCGAATGCTATGCACGGGTCCCGTTTGCGGCTACAGAATGTCCGCTCGTGTATCTTATGTCCCTTGTACGTATGCATACAGGTCTATGTATGTTGCAGTGTTGCACCAATACAATCGCATACCATTACATTACTAACGTTTCCGCAGGAAACCATATACAAGCTGTCTCCACTAGTCCACTATACTCGATCTATGTCTACGTACGTTCTTGCGAGTTGCGACCATTTCGGTACGAAGACAAGGGATTTTAATTACTTGATTGCCAACATTACCCTATTCTCCACAACCACAAACACTTGGAATTTCAAATGCAAGCCAATCCAACTGAACCGTCAGAAACATTTGCAGATGGTGACAGCGATGGGATCACTTGAGCTCTAAGAATACTGAAAGGTAGAAGAAAAGTATATAATGAGGATTGCACCAATGGTGGGATGATGATTTGGATTTGAAATCCTGTATCAGGTAAATCCCTTTATAAAATCAATACTGCAGAAATAAAATGCGACCAGCTACCGAAGAAAAGACAAAAGGATGCTTTTTTCACTTTTAAAAGCTGAAGTCAAGTGAGAGCGAAAGAGTCTGTGGAGCAAGGTAGAGGTTCGCTGCTCTTTGTTTTGACTTTTTCTCGGCCTTGATCCCTCCAACGTGGAGCAAGGACCGAGGAAAAAGAGAAGAGAAAAGGACGAAATTCCCCCTTTACTTCTCGGTGCCTCTTTCTTCATCTGTCTTCCCATGTTGGTCGTATCGCTTCCAATCGTTCGTTCCGATTGGAAAGTCTGCCTCGCAGTCTCAGAGGCTTGAGTTGAGTGCCAAGTCTATGCAATGGAGTCAACGTATGGTATGCGCATGTATTCGAATACGAATACGAATACGAACTGTACAGTCACTCACGAAAATTCACCAGTTGCTCCCCCTCATGTTCCATTCACCTCAGTCTGGGTCTAGAAAGGAAGAAAAAAAAAGACTCCCCCAGACGAAAGCTCAGCCTTTCCCTCTGATGCAAAAACATTTGATTCAAGATGTTACCAAAACTTCATAATATGGTTAATAAAGTAATTTTTTGATATCAAGCAAAGATGTAGATTTCTATAAGCGATTAGACTTTTCATCGCAGTGTTCTTCCTTCCTTAGAGTTCTTCCTTTGTTCCAAGTTCCACGCAGTCTCTGAGATCCCTTTCTTATAAGACCTGTTTATTTATTTACCTCCGCCTACTCTTGTTTTGCCTTTCTTTCCTTTTTTATTTCTTTCTCCATCTACTCTTCTCTAGAGTTCCAAACTCACTTTTACCCGTTCAGCTTGTTACCATCTTCGCCAGAAGGTCTTATGTTACTCAGAGGCAGACTCCGATGTCGGGGCCGTGAACCCGCATCGTTTCCTATCTAGTATCTAGGCTCTAGAGGCACTCTCCAGTGACTCACACTATTTTACGTTCTGGCTTCGTCGCTCCTGCCAATGACCTACTCTTGCGCACTCAAGACGTTCAAAAATTACAAATGTGTTCCAGAATATCAGAGAATTAATTTTCAAACATAAAATCTTAATTAAATTCATATTTACTCGAAAATTATACAACCGAGGCGTTATTAAATTCAGACTGACTTTAAAGTGACAAGGTAATCTCAGGTAAAATTTATCTATTCAATAAACAAGATTTTTCAAGTCTAGATTGCACCCACAGGGTTCTAATCAATAAGATCATGCTTTCTAAAATAGATTAATATTTACAGTGAGAAGAAATGAAGTTTCTATCGTCTGCAAATCCTTCTCAGAATGCTCTAACATTATCCTTATGCAAATTATTCACGTAAAGATGAATCATTTCACCCTTCGAACAAGAATGACTAAACCAGTAGTTAGAATTGCTTGGAACTACGATAGTGAAATGCGAACAGTATCCAGTCTGGAGAGCGGAGCAATTTCCGCCAAATGGTTTCCTGTCGGCGATCCACGTGTTAATAAATAGAACCAAGACCCGTGCTACAGTCTCGAAGGCAAAAATATAAAACTAAAAGCGAAATAAAAAAACGACAAAAGCTTTACAGCTGAAGCCGTTAGGTTTGCGTCAGAAGATTAGTGCTAATACGTATGCAGCAGTAATGGCTTAACGAGAAAGATCATAAAGCTTTGCGCGGACGGAAAAAATTGCAATAATCACAAATGTTCGTGCGTTTCTCCCCTGAAAAAAGGGACAAGGCTAGCACGCAAAGCTTGCGAAGCTTGTGACTTGATATTAACCTAGTTATGAAAAAAAATTATTACCCATTCGAAATTTGCATTTAGAGACTATACAAGTACTAGAATTGTAATAGAGTCTGAGTAACTGTAAATATGTCAAGAGTTCAGCAAACTTTTCATGCTTTCTCATTACATTTCCCATTGATTGAAATGATCTGCAATCCTGATTAGAAGATCTAATATAAGGAAGTGATTTTTCCGCGTAATAATATTCGATCTTATCCCAGTGTGGGCGAGCTACAGTTGCACTTATACCGTCTTGTTCGCTGCGCCGAGTAAATTGGCCTCGCCTTGTGTTTACAGTGTGCGTCCCGAGTCTCCTGAGTGCATCCATGTAGCAAACTATTATCGCAAGAAGTAATGTGTACCTACGGGCAATGGACAAGAACGTAATTTGCGTGTAACGCGATCGTGCTACGACCTCAACGTGGACACTCAATAACGGAAAAGCAACTTTCATTTCCAAGAGTTTAGCATATTTTCATTCAAATACATATGAGTTGATGATTTGAACTGCCTTCCAAATGATGTTTCCTTAACACCATTCTATCCTTTCCTAGTTTTGTGCTTGGAAAAAGAGTAGTTGTTGAGATAACTAACCTTCTGCAGTCTTCTTGGAGGTCGTAAATGCCGCAGGTGGTCGTCGCCATCCTCGCCAGTTGTTGCAGATCGATTCAGGTTCGCTGCTCCAGCTACATAGTGAGTCTTCCTCGAAGCGATCGGAATCCTCGAAGGAGAATCGATCAGTCTCTTCCCAATCAAGAATCGCGCCCGCGGCACCTTGGGCCCCATCCTCAGCTCCGGCTGCGGCATTTGCTGCGGCGGATGCGGCCCTCGCGGAACCACCCCGACTGCCGCCACCTCCACCCACCACCACGGGGGACCGAGCCAGGTTGCCCGCCAGTTTTAATCGTCGTACGGACTAGCACGCACGACACGACCCGTGCTACTTACTCCGAGCACACAATCAATTCTCCACCTCCTCCTCATCCACCGCCGCGAACCCTGCCCTTCCACGAGGACCTTCCTGAAAATCAGAAATTTTCATTAATACGAGATTACAAGTTTGATGTCGATGTATATGTAAAATTAGGAGAAGGACATGTAACTCATTCATGATGAATGCTATTAACTCTTTGAGTTTAACAACTACGAATGCTAAATTACAAGAGCTCGAAGTGATATCGTGTCTGCAAATGATCATGTATTGTAGCTCGCGGACTCTCGATAATTGCAATTTCAATGCGCTTAATTGTAACGGGGCTAATTCGCTACGGGCAACTCTATATTCACAGCACTTGCTAACATCGTAGTACCACCACCGTAAACCAGTTTATGCAACTTAGTTGAGACGATATTGCGTAAATTGCTATTCACGTATATTACAATCGGCGTAGCTTTTACTCGAATATAAACTGATGTTAAATGTACAAATTGTGTTTTTAAAAGAATTACATCGAATTTACCCCTTCAGCATGAATTAAGGAGTGCAAGAGCTTTGTAAAATTTATTTGTATAGATAGTGACGTAAATAAGATGATAAAGAAGGATTTAATGAACAGAACCAATTCTCCAATTCCTTAGGTTCCTTAGAATTTAGTATTCTATATTCTAAATTGGAAACCTTAAGAACTAAGCTGATATAATCAAAATGTTCTGATGTATTAAAAATATATTGTTTTGAGTCTAGCAGGAAACTGCGAAATTGTGAAAATTATTTCAACAGATACATACTTTCACCTTAATGACATTAAATCTGCACTACAAGAGAGGAAATATTATTTCTTAGCTTGTAAGAAGAAAAACACACCTACTGGAAAAACTCTAAATCAAGAAATATAAACCTGCTCTGAATACATACTTAACAGAGTTGATTTTTACTAAAATAATTGCAGCTTATCGTCCGTGTAATCGGTGTCTATCTATTTCTCTTTTATGAGTTTTAATAGCGATGATTCCGTCCCATATTTCATTTTAATTTGTTTTCGTTTCAGATTTTACATTTTCAACTGTTTGAATAAAATTTTGACCTTACAATGCCGTTATCTTACAATTTAACTTTCCAACACCAATCACCAGTAAGATAGAAAGAGAGAGAAAGAGCGAGAGGAAAAATAAGAGAAAGAGGAAGCCCATCTGGATGAAAGATTCACGGAGACCTACCGGGTGTTAACAGCTGTGCTCTTTAAAATCCACCAAATGTTTTCCTTTGGACTCATACCGTTGGATAAGAGTTGAACAGCTGATTTTCTTTCGTGAAAGCATATCGATTCTTCCAACCAAACCATCAGTTTCACCCTCCTCTTTTCCCTGTTTCCCAGGCCAAAGCTCGTTTACGAAAAAAAAACGACGCTAACAGCCAAGATGTCCTCTCATAGAAACCCAAATCAAACAGACTTTTTACCTGATTGACACTTCTCAAATAAACTATAATTTCAACTACATATAAAACTCTGAATCTCCCATCTTTCAAGGGCAATCATAAATCCAGAAATTCTATTCATAAGTTACGCTAGGTTAGTTCTACTTCAAATTCATGGCCATTTGTTTTCGTCCAACATCATCTGGACCCGGGGATTTATCTCGCGATTGTAAAATGGAGTGTTGGGCTAGGTTATGTTTGGAATCAGCACGCGAATGACTCGAGTGTATTGTATTTATCGCGTCGGTAGTCGAAGCACAAGGACCTTGGCGGGTCGACAGTCTCACGTCAAGAACGTGCGACGACCCCGACCCCATAAAGAGGATCCACCCCTTTATCTTTCTCTCTCTCTGTATCCCCGTCTGTCGCTTATTCTCTATTTTGGGTTGTTTTCACCTAAGTATCTTTTTTTTACAACACAATACCCTTAACAACAAGTAGAAGTCTTTTCTGAATACAGTGTCACGATAATATTAGAACTGATTCTCTTTTTCTTGTTTGAACTCTTTTTTAAAGCTTTGACCTGTTCACTGGTGACTGTACAGCTTTGTAATGAAAATCCGTTACAAATCTTTCACTCTGGAAATTTTTTCACCCTTTTTTATATATATATATATAATATATATTGTGGTTATTTTTACCTTGCTTTCTATGTAAAGTTGATGTCGTCCGCTCCTAACTCACTGGACACCCTACTACAATCACCAACATAAAACCGAATCAGAAGTTGATACACACTCGCACTCGAAAACAGAACAGGACAGCTGACAATGAGTACACCGTCAGTTTTATGTAAGAGACATTTTGCTTCCTGGTCGCGGAACCTCACGGGAACCTTGGACCGGCATTCACACGCGCTCGATAAATCGTTCCTTTGAATAGGATTAACGCACTATCACCGCACTGTCACCGATTTTAATTCCTGGCTAGCCTACCCCATCGACGACAACAACAAATATGGCGAGCGAACCTCCACCTGCACCTCGGATAGGAGACGACTGACGACTGAGAACGCGAGATGGCGACACGAGCGCCACCCCTCCCACGAGCAACGGGATTGGATGTTTTGAGCGCGAACTGGTAGTAAGTGGAGGAAGTAGAATCGAGAGTCAATTTTTCTCGAAAGAAGAAGCTAGAGGAGAGGTGAATAGATGGAAATGGATAGAAACACCCCCGTATGTGGCAGCACTCCACAGGGAGTTCAACAAATTTATTGATTAGTCGTCAATTCGGGTAAAAAGCGTAATTCAATTTTAGAGCGAAATCCCCGGGCCTCGAAAATAGAAGCAGCGTCTTTTGCTGAGATGGGGACGGGATAAGGTCATTTTCTGACTTCTAATGGTTTCAAGCCGTTTTTATTATTATTTACCGTATTACAGAAAATGTAAAATAGTGTAAATATTGTTTTAATGATAAATTATATAGGAACAAGCCTACGAAAAATGTTTGAAATCAACCCACAATTAAACAGGGCAGCTGATTTTCACATATTGAAACATTAAAAGTTGAATTTATTTCAATTATTATTTGAATTGCTTTTAAAATTATTATTTAGAATATAACATCAATTTATAATATCAGATTCTGATAATATTAATATAAACTGTAAAGAGAAAAGACATCGCAGCTTCTTCTGTATGGGGACTCATTTTAATAATATTAATTTAAGTTCATAAAAATAAAGTTTACAATAGGTATGTTTATAAAATGATATTTATATTTTATTTATATACATAATTACATACGCATTTTTAAAAATGATTGCTTATTTATCTGCAAATGTAAATAAATTAAATTTCTCTATTACCGACTGAGATTAACAGCTTTGAGAAATAATTTAATATTCGCTCACTTGAAGCTGAGGGCGCTGTCAAATTTTCGATCACCGGGGTCCGGGTCCCGGATTACATATCTGCAGTCTGCACATATCTGTCATATATACATGATTTGGTCAATTGCAGTCAATTGGCAACAACATTTTTAATAATGTTAGTGTCTCGGGGTTCGAGATTACTGCAAAATGCAGTACAGAGTACTTTAAAAAGAAACACAGTTATCAATAAACAACAAGTGAGAAATTCTTGGCACGGGCCGTAAGTAAAACAAATTATGTAATTGGTGATTTTTTTTAGGTTAACTGGTTATTCCATTTATTATCATTCCTTTAATTATTTTTAATTTAGTTTTATTCTTTGCAATTGTATAATTATTATTTCAAAATGTTAATTATTTAGTTACTATCATTTTTAAATAACATACATTATTTTACAGATGGATGTATCGGGAACCTGGAAAACCCATCAAACAGGCTTTAATCGCAGCCGAAGTTCTTGGCGGATTTGCCTGGTGGTGGATTCTTTGGCACTGTTGGCACGATTGGCACCATTTAGTGGTATTTATTATTTAAAGTTTTTTGACACAATACAAATAATAATTCATTAATGAAGCCCATTCTTGATTTAATACCTGATCTCTGTAAAGATAAAACGAAGAGTTTAAAGTGAACTATCAAAATATTTTATTTTCCTAGGGTTATATTCTTCCTGAACCGGAAACGTGGACCGATGCAGAACTAGGAATCCCTCCAGACGATGCTGATTGTTAATCGTCCTTTAAAAGTGTGTAGGTACTTCAATAAACCTTGTAAAAAAAATCTAAAACATGAGCACTGCTTAATCAGTGCATTACAATTCGTTGTTACATTTTAGTACAATAACGCTTATGTTGTTGCTCTTTGATAAGTACGGACTCAGTGGAACAGATACCGTATTTCTGTAAAAAGTCCTTTCAATAAACTGATTTCAAATCGTAAATAGCACATTTAAATTATCTTAAATGTAAAATGGAAGAAATTATCAAAATAAGACTTTGAACATATACTTAAATTCATTTCACTCTTTATTATCAAATAGTAGTACAAATATAATCATGAAGTACAAAATGGTTTTCTGTAATTTATGGAAGTTTAATACTAATTGTCTTGACCTCAAGATATTCTTTCAGGCCTTCTTCGCCGCTGCAATATAAAAAAGTATATTGATATTTCTCTCAGTATGACTTTTGGTTTTTTAAAAAATTTTTCTTCATATACTTACAGTTCTCGACCAATTCCAGATAATTTGAAGCCTCCGAAAGGTGTCTGAGCCGTTATGGCATCATAGGAATTAACCCTATAATTAAGAATAAATCCACAAATAGAATTAAATTAACGCTAACTGAAAACAAATTTGAATCAGAAAAAGTAACAATTACCAAACACTTCCAGCCTCGACAGCTTGCGCGAACAACAAAGCTTTCTCAATATCCTTCGTGATTATCCCAGCTGCAAGACCGTATTTTGTGTTATTCGCGCGCTCAATCACTTCCTCAAGTGTATCGAACTTTAAAATACTTTGCACTGGTCCAAAAATTTCTTCCTTGGCAATTCGCATGTCATCAGTTACATTTGAAAAGACGGTGGGCTGAAAAATGAATTTATTTTTATAAAGGGAACACTACAAACATGATATTAAAAAATTCAAAATAATTTTGTTACAATTGATAATTTATTTTAAATATTAAATCAAAAACCTCTATAAAGAATCCCACGTTGCCGATACGGTTTCCACCAGTTTCGACTTTCGCTTTGGCTTCTTTTCCAGATTTAATCAGTTCCATCACTTTATCAAACATTTGCTGATCGATTTGAGGTCCTTGGTCGATGTCAGCTTTAAAAGGATCCCCAACTCTTCTCTGCTCAGCAAGCTGCTTCGCTCGACTTACAAATTTGTCATAAATCTTTGATTGTACGAAAGTACGAGACCCGGCGCAGCAACTTTGTCCGTGATTGTCGAAAATTGCATTATAGGCAATTTGTGCGGCCTCGTTTACTGAAAATAATATTTTAATTTTTGTATGATCTTTACAGGTAGAATAAAAACAGATATGGAATTTTAAAAAAATGTAAAGATTTTAGAAATTCTATTTTCAACATACTGTCGGCATCATCAAGGATCACAAGAGGACTTTTGCCTCCAAGTTCAAGGCTGACTCGTTTCAAATTACTATTCGCTGCAGCAGCCATAACTATATGTCCCACCTGAAGAAAATTAAATTCACAAGTAATAGGAAAATTTACAAGTTATATTGGACCTAAAATCTTGAATAATAACTGATAAAAATATTCGAAACCAAATTCCAATTAATTCCTACATCAGTGGATCCAGTAAAAGCGACTTTGTTAACATCCGGATGTTCTGCAATAGCTGCACCGGCTGTGGGTCCATATCCTGGAATCACGTTCAAAACTCCTGGTGGAAATCCAGCTTCTTTAACAAGAGATGCCACATAAAGAGCACTGAGAGGAGTTTGCTCAGCTGGTTTTAAAATTATAGTGCAACCAGTAGCCAAAGCTGGACCCAACTTCCAAGAGGCCATTGCGATTGGGTAATTCCATGGAATTATTTGACCCACAACTCCAACTGGCACTTTTTTAGTCAACGCGAAATTGTGACCATCTAAATCAGAAATGGTAATAAGACTCTTTTGATTATTAAATAAAAGATAAATTAATTAATAAATAATTCGTCTAAAAATATTTCTGCATTAAAAACTAATTAAGATTAATAGCCTAATGAGTTTTTAATGCAGAAATATCTTTAGACGTTATGAGATAAATGAGGACATAATAAAGTTATTATTTTTAATCTTACCAACAGGGATTGTACTTCCATGTATTTTATCACACCAACCAGCATAATAACGAATTGTATTGACGCTCACTTCTATATCAATCAAAGCATTTGTGAATGTTTTTCCACAATCTAAAGTTTCAATATTGGCTATGTAGGTAGCGTCCCGTTCAATAAGATCAGCCAGCTGAAAAATTTTTCTTTGGTTTAAAATATTTACGTAAGAATTTTTCTGTTAATTTTTTAATGATTTTTAGAAATGAATACCTTGTTCATGAGTTTACCCCGAGTAGATGAATCCATTTTGTGCCATTCCGATGCCCTAGAAAATGCCTTCTTTGCAGCGGCAACAGCAAGATCGACATCTGCCTTTGAAAATATTTATTTCATTGATAAATTGAATTACAGATATTTCATAAATGGGAAAACTCTAAAGTTGGATATTGAATATTGATAGTCTCCAAATTTTAGTATTCTGTATACTGATTCATTTCTCAAAGGAGAATCTTTTGAGGAAAGTGTTTTTTATGATTTTTATCAGAGGCTATCTATTAGAGTTTATCAATCTTACTTTGTCTCCCTCTGCAACTTCAGCAATAACTTCTTCATTCGCTGGATTAATGGTCCGGAATTTTTTCCCACTTACAGCATCCACAAACTCATTATTGATGAATAACTGAAAATTATGTTGAAATTCAATTGTACAATTCATAACAATATTAAATTGTTTTTAAAAAAATTCTTTAATTTTGGTCCTAATTTTGTTTAAATATATTTTCCAGGTAAATTCTACGTCTGAGCCGTTCCCAGAAAAGTTTCTTGTTGACATCTTTAGGCAATGAATATCTTGCTGGATTTAAATAGATCGCAAAGGAATGGTATGGTTTGAATCCAGATTTCTAAGAATTTAAAATATATTTTGTTTCGAATATTTACATAAACAGATTTCATCATAATTTATATGTTTAGATTAAAACATGTTTTATTTAATAAAATAAACTTAGCCTTCAATTGTAAATGAAAATTGACTCTATACTTTAAACTTGCAAGATTAAATCTCTTACCTTCGTATATTTGATAGGTGGCTTAGGATTCGACTGATTCGACATAATTTTCAACTTTTCGCTGCAAAAATCAGAAGAAAAATGTGTTCCAGTCAGTTCCAGTTTGGTTCCACTTCAGAATGAGGAAAAATTCTAGGAGTTAGCAGCTCCAAGTCGGCCTTGTATATCGGTAATTGTATAGTACAACTCAACGGATAATAACTTGCAGAAAGTTTTCAACGTTCGCCAATTATGCCAGTCACTAAACCATTATCACTAAATAATTGAGATTTTGCGTCGTAAATCGGAGAATAGAAATAACAGATGTCGCCCCCAAAGTCACTTCAAGATACATAATGCAAGATAACAAAAGCTGATAATAGAAATAAAAATAACCTGTAGTATGAAAACACTGCAGGATAATATTTATTGAAATTAATTTTTATACCGGACATAATTTTACTTTGACCAGAAGTAGAGCAGTTTAAAAATAATGATAGACATTTAGAACAGTTATTTCCTTAATTCAAAGTAACTAAAGAAAAAATAAATATAAGAAAAAAACTATGCCGGAGATTAGATTTAATAATTTCAAGTTTTAAACATAAAAGTTGTAATGAGAATCATAACTATTTTCAAAATTTATGTATCAGTCAGAAACCTACTATAACTTGGAATGACCATAGTAATGTATCTTTTGCTGACAAATAAGATATCCCACTATAGTAAAGTTTCTTATTACATAAATCTTGCCAGAATCTTGCTCTTATTTCTTAATAAAATGAAGCTTTGTGAATTGATTGAAACGATTAAAGTGAACAAATTGTTCAACTTGAAAGAAAATTGTTCTCGTTTAATACCATTTTAATTAGCAATTTATAGTTGAAAATTTTCAATCGAAAGACCAAAATTATTTAAGGAATTTTATAATATTTTTCATGACAATATTTAAAAAAAAAGCAAATTGCAATTTGCAGGGCTGCCACATAGTCACTTAAAATTTCTTAAAATTTCACGAAATTCCTTCAAATTTCTTAATATTCTATGAAATCCCTTAAAGTTTTACTACTTCCTTTAAAATTATTTAAAATGTTTTGAAATACTTTAAATTCCACGAAACCTCTAAAATCCCTTAAAATAACTTTAAAAATTCAAAATTTCTTAAAACGTGGCCACCCTTAATAGTTATTTTTAGTCACTCTTTTTTATTCAAAATTAGTCTCTTTTAGTCTCTTTTAGTCTTTAAATTAGTCTCTTTAAACATTGTTCAATATGACAAACAAAGAGTAATAATAAATTTTTACTGAGTCACTGTAGCTCAGCTCGAAATGATTACAGAAATTACGAAAATGTTAATTACATTTCTTATATCTTCCGTCACAAATAATTATTTTAATTTACGATCCTGCAGACCTGAATGGTATATACACAAAACCTACATATGTATACCGAAGAATATGGAGGGAGAACGGCACGCAGAATATACTTTCAAAACTGATTCTCAATTCTCATGCAGTGTGTAAATCTACAAAGTGGAGTCTACTTGTGCAGTAGTTTCGCTCCTATTGTGACATTTTGTTGAAGGATTTACAATAAATATAATACAAAATGTCCGACATGAAGCCAAACCCGAATCCAACAATAAAGTTTTCAAAAGTGAGTTCAAGAATTTAATTTAATTATAAATAATTGGGATTTTTTGAATTAATTAAAGTATAAAAATTGGGTGGTAAAAATTGCCGGAAAATTAGTCACGTAATTTTTTAAAAGCCCCTAACTAGGTGTGACGAGATCGACCGTATTTAACTTTTGTAAAAGGTTGTTCAAATTTTTAGGTCAAATAGAGAAATCTTGCAAAGTTTGGCAAATTTGAAAAGTAAAAGGAAAAATTCTCCAACCCATTAATGTTCTATTTATAAAGTTTTTTTTATCTCTTAATTAGAGTGTTTATCTGTTTAAGTGTTTACACATAATTATCAAGAAGGAAAAAAAATGCTTACCGACTTGGAATTCAGGTAAAAATATTTTAATTTTGAAATTCGAAAAGAAAATAGAGAGGAAATCAATTTTGAAAATTTGTAATTGCAGAAAAGAATCTGTAGTACAGATATTATGAATAGCTATTGTTACTGAACCCGCATCGCATAAATCTTATGAATAAAAGAATTTTCTCCTTTTCAGAAATATATCTTCTAAATCTAGAAAAATACTTTTTAATTTTAATTCTAAAGAATATATTAAAGAATTGTGTACATCAAGAAATGGATACCTTTACAGATTATACATATTTGTAAATGCGATGTGGAGAGATTAGATAAGGTCTGAATAAATAAATTAGTGATGTCCTTCAAAATACTTGTCGAGAATTAAGGAAAATTTATTTTAAAAATTGATAAAATAAAGGATGATAATCATGATACATATTGGCTCAAATTGCGAAAATAAGAGATTTTTCTCGCGGTGGTAGTAAAGTGAAGGTCAACGAGTTTCATGAATTAACACATGTTTACTCCTGTTACAAGAAAAAAGAAGCTTTTCTTCTCTGTTAACTATTTTTTAAGATACACAGTATTATACTTTTTAAGATATTGAAAAAGAAACGTAATGTAAATGACAAGCGATTTCAGAAACGTTTTCAGAAGAAAAATGACGATTTGAAGTTTAAAAAGAATATTGTAGGTAATAAGGAAATATTTTGATTGCTAGGCTGGATTAATTAAAAATTTTTTTAGAGCTATTTACATTTTATATATTAATATACATTGTCTATATGAAAAAATTCTGTTATTTATATTTATACCGCGGGATAAATAGGCGAACATTTTCCATTTAAATATTTATAAAAAAATAACTAATAATTAAAAATTTTGAAATATTTACAGATTTTTATTAATAATGAATGGCACGACTCAGTAAGTGGAAAGAAGTTCGACGTTATTAATCCTTCAAATGAAAAGGTCATTTCCCAAGTAGCGGAAGGTGACAAGGTAAAGTTTCTTACACTTTTATATTAAAATTTTTTTATTTATATTAGACCTTAATAAGAGCCTTAATCTAAGACTCAACTTCAAAGCCAAACATCTTCAATGAATTTTTGTAAACAATAAAATATTTCTAATGCGCCATTATCATTAGGAAAATAGGTGGACCGTTTAAAATAAACTTTAAATTGAAAAAAAATTAATTTGTATTGTAATAAACAATATCTGTAAGCCAATAAATATATTTATTGGATTACAAGCATACGAGATAGTACCTACAATTATGTGATAAAAATTCTTGAATTTTAGTGTCCTATAATAAGAGTTAAATCAATTTGAAGTAAAGTCAATTTGATCATAAAACAAGAATTTTTTATTGCACAGGCCGACGTGGATAAAGCAGTAGCAGCTGCGAGAGCAACATTCCAAAGAGGATCAGTATGGAGAAAAATGGATGCTTCTGCTCGAGGAGAAATTATAAACAAGGTAATATAAAAATTTGCAATTTTATTTATTTAAATTATGAATATTTATAATTTGAACTTGATAGTTGGCAGACCTTCTCGATAAAAACATCACTGAACTTGCAAGCATTCAATCACTGGAAAATGGAAAACCTTTTTCCAACTCAGTTGATGAAGTTCAAAGAGTAGCTAAAATGCTTCGTTACTACGCAGGATGTGCTGACAAAATCCACGGCAGCACCATTCCATCTGGTAAGATAATTAAATGATAAATTATTGTTTTATTCAATTATCTCTTCTATTTTCTTTATTAAGTATTTCAATTCTCAAATTAATATTAAAGGGACATCATATATCAATTGCAGCATATTTAATTCTTCATTTCTTACGTCTTATTCTACTTTTAACTTCTCAATCAAGAGAGGAAAGATCATAAAACATGTATCACATATGATAATTATAAATGATCATTTTTATTTCAAGAGGTTGGAGCAACTTCTAATCTCGGTTGCACAATGCGGTTTTTAATCGATTTTATATTCTAATTGAATTGAAAAGTACGTCTTGAATTCAAGAGAAAAAATGATCGATATAGTGTGATTTGTGCAATTAAAATTTATAACTCAATGATTATAATCTTATTCCATTTTGGATGTTTCTGGTTTCATTATGTAATGCTTGTCATTATGTTTCATTATGTAATAATTGTCACTTGTGAATTGACTCAATGTTTAATAGACGTGTTACTAATTCGTTCTTGTTCAAAACAGATGGAGATGTTTTCGTAATGACGAGAAAAGAGCCAATTGGAGTCGTAGGTTCAATTATTCCCTGGAATTATCCAACAACCATGGTGGGAATGAAAATTGGACCGGCTTTAGCCGCCGGCTGCACAATCGTAATGAAACCAGCTGAACAGACACCCTTGACAGCTCTTTACATTGCAAATCTTGCAAAGGAAGCTGGTCTTCCAAAAGGTGTTTTAAACATAGTTCCTGGCTTTGGTGCCACTGCAGGTTCAGCTTTGGCTGAGCATCCGGACGTCAATAAAATTGCTTTCACTGGCTCTGTGGTGGTCAGTTTAATTTTTCTTTCATTCTTTTATTTCAAATAACTTTACATTAAACAATTCATTAAAAAATTAATTCGTGTTACAGATTGGCAGAAAAATACTCGAAGCTTCTGCAAAAAGTAATCTGAAGAGGGTTACTTTGGAACTTGGTGGCAAAAGTCCACTGGTAGTTTTTGAAGACGCAGACCGTGAGACAATATTTTTTTATTTTAACTTATTTTTCGTTTCTCTTATTGTTATAAACTAAACTGTTTACAAATTGTTATTTTCCAGTGGAACTTGCTGCTACTTACACTTGTCTGGCTTTCTTAAATGCGGGACAAATTTGCTTGGCTCCGACAAGAATATTTGTCCAAAATACCATTTATGACAAATTTGTAAATATGATTGTTCAAAGGGCAAAAAGTTTGAAAGTCGGGGGACCTTTTGAAGTTGATACTTTTTATGGTTCACAGGTACAATTACGAAGAAGATAAGATAAAAATCATGATTTGAGTAATCAGAAACTGATGTGTAATCAGAAACTTTGTTTTTATAGATTGATGATAGGATATTCAAAAGGGTGATGGATTACATTGAAATTGGAAAGAAAGAAGGCGCAAAGTTGGAAACCGGTGGATGTCGTCACGGTACTGTTGGATTTTTCATACAGCCTACAGTTTTCTCCAATGTGAAAGACGATATGACAATTGCTAAAGAAGAAGTAAGCCCTAATTATTTCTGATTAGTTTGGAACTTGTATTCTATTTATTTTCAATCAACAACAATGTTTGCAGATTTTTGGACCAGTGCAATCGCTTTTCAAATTCGATACACTGGAAGAAGTAATTAAAAGGGCCAATTGTACTTCTTATGGACTAGTTGCAGGCGTTTTCACAAAAAACCTTGATATTGCTTTCGAATTTTCAAAAGCAGCTGAGGCTGGAACTGTTTGGTAAGATCCTGATACTATTCTTTTATTAAATCCACTTTATATGTATCAAATCTCCTAATATTGATAAATATTAATTAAAAAATACAGGGTCAATCAGTGGTTCAATCTCACGGCTCAAACACCGTTTGGCGGCTACAAAGAATCTGGAATTGGTCGCGAAATGTAATTACATACATTTTAATTAGTACAATGAGATATTTCTAGTACAAGAAATGCATTCTAATAAATTTTTGTTGTATTTACAGAGGCATCGATGCGATTGATCATTACCTGGAAATTAAGACTATCAACATCAAACTTCCAACTAATCATTGATTCTCTGATTGAGAGTTGAAGAAAATAGTAAAGCGTTTTTAATTAACGGCTATGTATAATTATATTGAATGTCTTATACCTTAATTATCTATCTCAATAAAATTTTCATTTTCACTGCTTAACTATCAAACTCCACTTTTTTACTGTATTTTATATTTCTGATTCAGAATGAACATCCCAAATATTTGAAATGATTAAGAGCTTTCAGTAAAATTAAATTGGAAGATAAAATTCGTAAAAGAGCACAGAAAGCAAACTTATATAGCATAGAGAAATGATAACACAAGTTTGTTGAAGGAAAGAGGGAAGGAGCAAATCACATTGTATGTAAATAACATGATTCATGTGAGCTGGTAGTTTAGACCCGTTATCGGCCCACAGTTCAAAGCAGTAGTCCTCAATCATGATACTCAGTAAGTTGTGTTCACGACTACGAATCATCAACTCTCGGCTGATTTCAATTTCCTCTGAATTACGAAATGCCGCTAGAAATATGCACTTCACATATGTTCCTGATAAGGAATTACAAAATGCCGGTAAATTTAATTTTATTAATTTCATATATTTTTCATATCTTTTTATCATTCTTTAATATTTCACACCTTCAAAATTATTTTACTAGTCTAGATTTCTCATTTAACATGCATGATAAGAAAATGGTATGAAAGTTTCACAATCGAAATTATCTTCGAATATTGAAATTCTTAACATTGTCTTTTTCTTACATTGAACATAATTTTTAAATTAATTAATTATATAATTAGATAATTAATATATACTGTTTAATGCTTAAATATGAATAATAGAGTAACAATGTTTTATTTTTAAAAAATGCATTTATTTACTTATATTTTACATATATTTTCTTTCTAATATAAAAGAACTTTGCTAAAAAATATTTTATGAAGTTTATTTGCAATTCTTCTATTTTCTAGGTGAAGCCAAACGGTTGAACATGTTTCAAGCAATAAATAATGCCCTGGGACTTGCCATGGAAAAAGATTCTTCCGCTGGTAAAAAATGTTTTTTTTTTCTTCTTAAATTGATATTTTCGTAATTAATATATAAATATAAAATTTGTTTTGTGTTTATTCTGTGAGCTTCTTTTTCTAATTTTGGGTTTATCAATCGTTTAACTTAATAATCATGTCTTCTTGATTATGCTTTTTAATAAAAATTATAGCATAATAGCTTATACACACATATTTCATTTATTTATTCAGATGAAAAATAAAATTATTTATTTTAATTTAAGAACAGAAGAAATATATTTTTATTCATCTCAACATTTTAGAATTTTAATTACCGTAATTTATAATTATTATAGTAATTTTCGGTGAGGATGTCGCATTTGGTGGAGTGTTTCGATGCACAATGAGTTTACAAGAAAAATTCGGCGCTGACCGAGTTTTTAACACCCCACTTTGCGAACAAGGAATAGCAGGATTCGGAATTGGTTTGGCAAATCTCGGGGCCACTGCTATTGCCGAAATTCAATTTGCCGATTACATATTTCCGGCCTTCGATCAGGTAAAAATTCAAAAATTCAAATTCAAAAATGCTATTTTTGATTCCAGACTTCTTTTTTAACTGCAACTGGTAATAAATATCATCAGAAGCTAACATACAATTAATATTTAATTTCTATCTAGGAATTTTGTATGTAATTGTCTGTTTTAGTATTTCATCTAAAATAAAATAAAATTTAAAAAATTAAATAAAAAAAATGTAAGACATTATTTTTAAAAATTGAATGATTTCCTTTTTGTTGAAAGTTGGTAAACGAGGCAGCAAAGGTGCGTTATCGAAGTGGCGGCTTATTTGATTGTGGAAAACTAACAGTGCGAACACCTTGTGGAGCAGTAGGACATGGGGCTCTCTATCACTCGCAAAGTCCTGAAGCTTACTTCGCCCACACTCCCGGACTCAAGGTTATTATCTCTACAATTATTATGCATCGTTATTACATGCCATGTTTGCGTCGCAGGGTGCAGTCACACAGAATCCGGTACACCGCGTAAGGCAATTATGGATTATTTTTGCTCGCTTCAATGCAGGCTAATCTTCATTTGACCGACTTTGAATTATCCACAATTCAAAACGTAATACACAAAAAAAAAACATGCTGATATATTTTCATCAACGTATCATCAATTCCTGTGTAGCAACATCAAATTCTTAATAAGATTGTTCAAATGAATTTATAATAAGGGTATTATGAAGAAGTAGAGTTCTGAAGTTTCAAGGAACTACTTTAATATCTTAATTAAATTTCAATGTGTTTCCTTGAAAGTCAATCAAGTCGAAGTCTTTCAAAATTTTCAAATCATAACTTCTCTTCTAGCATATTTCTTCATTGGATTTGTCAACAGAACTTATTATGAATTCTATTTGAAACATTTGCTTACATCAGATTGCATATAAACAACCAGATAACAGAAGTTAAAAATCAAGAATAAATTTAAACAAGAATGAAAAATGCAAAAGTATAATAGAGGGTCTAGAGCCTTCTCTAAAATTTATTTTATCTATGTTTGATAGTGTTTCACTTATAGGAATGAGTAAAAAAGGTCAACTTGAAGTAGATAGTGAATAATAGCTAAGAACCCATTGAAAGGAATCAATAGTACATCTAGAACCTATAACCTACATACTAGCAAAAGACACTCTCCTTTTTCGAATTGCTCAACTGATATAAATCGAATCATCCAAGCGGAAACATATATTAACAATTTTCTAAATATCGGATATCAAAGAATTATATCAAAGTTGAAATTAATATTCCATTTTAATTAAATTTTAATATCACACTTTAAATTCAAATGAAACTGATAATTTCAAATTTTTAACCGACGTGTAATTTAAAAATACACAACTATTTATTTTTCTTTTCTAAAAAGATCGTTATCATTACTTGTAACGATCTATGCTTCAACACTGGAGTATATTTGCACAGAAACATTGCAAAACCAAGATTCATTTTTCAGCTTTCGAATAAATAACCGATAATATCTGTAATTATCGCACGACCGTCTTATTATCAGGTACGACACATTCCGATTGGCTATAATTGCGCCTGAATCATTAAATTCGATTTTTCCAGACATTAATTACCCCTCGTTAACCCCTTTTAATTATCTCCATAAGAATATGACTTGAGTCATTTCACACGATCGAAACATACAAGGATCGGAATTTCACTTGGCTGGTACTAGGTATTTTATTAGGAGGTGCAAATGGTGCAATTTCATCGAAATGTGAAAACTGAGGATTGAGACGTTGGCCTGATTTAATCGATTCAAGTGTGCATGTAGTATGTGCGAATGTAATGGTGTCTTTACATCATCATTGCACCGGTTGTATGCGGAAACTAAATCAAAGCTTCAATGAATATTACACGACACATAGCACGTGTATTGATGCGCATACATATATGCATGAAGAAAGTTTTTCACGATTGCAGCCTTTTTCTACTAGGCTCGCAAGACCATATGTTTCCTTGAACGCACACACACGCATAAATGCAATTTACTACGATTTATGGACAGTCTTTAGCCTTTACACGTTGACCCATTCGAATTCTTGCTAAAATCCGAACAATTTTCCTTATAAATCGTCTACTTGATTCCTTTCATCTCTTCACTTTCTTCTCGGCAACTTTCAATACAATACAACCAAGAATACTTTTTTGAACTTGTGCATAAAAAATAATGGAAATTTCTTCATATTCAAAAAATGGAACACGTTATGAACAATTATGTAAAACTGTTGAAAATTCATGCAATTCTTGATCTGTTCTTATTCATGGCAATGCGCTAAACCCCACGTGGTGTAAAGATTAGTAAAGTGGAGTAATACTTTTATAATGATCATACTTTTATTTTTCATAATCAGATGAAAGAGTTACGTTACGGCTAAGTAGGTTGAGATAATTGATCTCAAAGTGAAAGGAATTAAAGAAAGTTGGAGATGTCTGTGTGTGAATGCAATAAAAAGAAATTTTGTATCCCTCATTGAAAAATATTAATACAGTGTTTGCTGTGCGGTAATTTAAGGAAATCCTGGAATTGTTCGGGAATTGAGAAAAAAATCCTTGAAAATCCAGTAAATTTATCCCGAAAATCCTAAAACTTCTTAGAATTCTTAAAAAATCCCTTGAAATTACTTTAAATCACTTTAAATCATGAAATCTGACGAAAAACCTGAAACTCTTTTGAAACCTATTTCTCACCTATTTTAATTTAAAAAATTAAATAAATTGCGTTAAAAACTGTGCGTTTGCCTCAAATAAAGAATAATAAAATCGTTGTTAAGGTAAACAGGTTTATTGTCGCTTTTGACGTATATGTAATCTAGTCTGCCCGGATCTATTAATCCGGATCTAGCATATTACGCATTACGGTCACTGTCAAACAAAAAATGATTGGTTTTTTTTACTTAGTTCCTATAATAGAATATCAGAGTCTAATTTTAGAATACTAACACAGGTGGTTGTGCCTCGAGGACCTAGACAGGCGAAAGGATTGCTGTTGAGTTGTATCGAGGAACCTGACCCCTGCATTGTGCTTGAGCCAAAAGTTTTATACAGATCAGCAGTCGAGGAAGTTCCACTCGCTTTTTATAAAGCCCCCATCGGCAAGGCTGAAATTCTAAGAGAAGGTCAGTCCTCTGCAGACAATAGAATTGTCTTATGTTTCCATCAACATTTCTAACACCCTTTTACCATCCCCTGCGAAACTGCGAAAAAAGTTACCTTTATCATCTTTTTTTTTTATTTTATATAAACTTCTCTTGTTTCTTTAGGAAATGCTGTAACTTTGATTGGATGGGGTACGCAGGTGCATGTTCTGCAAGAGGTGGCTGATCTCGCCAAAGAAAAACTTGACGTGTCCTGTGAGGTCATAGACCTTGTTTCTATTCTCCCGTGGGACGTAGAGACTGTCTGCGAGGTAATCAACTCCTCTTTGGAAACTTCAAAATTGACACAAACAACAATAGACTAAGTGACGGAAAGAAAACTTGCGACAGAAGGGAACATTATTATTTTACAATCATAATTTTCTATATTAAAAATCAACATTTTTTAAGTTTCAAGTTCTATGATTGGGTAAGAGCACCCAAACATATCGAGAATTCTCGTCTCGTTTTGTCTTACTGAAAACGAGATTCTCGATAGTCATCAATGTAAATATTTATCATTATCTGACTACATTTTCTACTTTCTGTAGAAAGTCATTCTACCAAACTATTTAAAATATTTTAATTTTTTTAATGTTCAAAGCTAATTAAAGGGAGGGGTGCCAACGACTAAATTGCATAATAACCGGTGTTCTTGCCATATCGCCAGCTTTAAATAAGATTTCTAGAAATTTTCTCTAGAACGAGATATTTTACAATAAAAAGTTAATTATCAAGGACTCTAAAGCTAAATCGTCTATTTCTCATTGATATGAGGCTCTAAAGGTTTTTTATAGCCTTTATCAGCTTTTATTACAGCCAGCGCAGCGTAACGAGATGCTTCACTATTTATTCTTTTCCGCACTGTTGAAGGTGATAGCACTGTACCTATTGGCCAGGTGACAACTCGTTGGGATGCAGTAAATATATATATATAGCGCAAACCTAAGATACCTATTATATGAATGGGAGTTGCACAAATAAAAGAGCTGAGCAAAAATCTTCCTTTTAACTCCACCTTTTATCTTTTTGTATTTATCACTGAATCTACCTGGATTCATTTTATTTACTAGAGAGAGGATATTTGAAATATTTCTAAATAAAGTTTATTTATTTATTTATTTATTCATTTATTTATTTATTTTCTGTTACAGTCGGTGAAGAAAACTGGTAGAGTTATCATTGCTCATGAAGCACCAATGACATGTGGTTTTGGTAGTGAACTTGCAGCAACTATTCAGGTAATTTAATTGTGCAATGTTTACTGGATTAAAAACAATTAATTAAAGTGTAGCAATTTAATTAATTGTTAATTAAAAGTGAGCCTTTTAAGTCAACAAATATCCTAATTAATTTCCTTACAGAGGCAATTCTGAACTGTTAACATAATTAAATAAAATCTCGTGAAAGATTCACCTTTAAATTAACTTTTTAAATATCATAAATAAATATTATATAATATCTGATAATTCTAAAGATAAATGTAGATCTTTTTGTATCCTTAGATTGTTTGGTCCAAATATAAATCATTTTATACTTATATTTATAACTGCTGGAGATACGTTGAGTTAAATTTAAAGATGTTCTCTGAAAAATTGAAAAGAGCTAATTATAATCATGCACTTTCACCTGCGACAGCGACAGATATGTCCGGATCAATATGAATAATCTTTGTATTAAAATATAACTCGTGGGTGAAATGAGGGTTGTGAGGATGTTTTATCAATAATTGTTGTTAAACCTGCAGTTCAGGAAAGGAAACAATTGTTTCCTTCCCAGAATGAGTTTATTCACTTTTAACAATACTTGTAGGAAATAATAGATACCCTTTCCGACCATTTGTTCAATTACGTTCTAATTTTGTCTCCCTTATCTCAAGTTTACTATAAACGTCGACTGAATTTATTGAATTAAATTTAATATTCCAAATATGAAACTCATTTTATTGGAGAAATTTGCATTTATAATCTTATATCTTACAGGAAAGATGTTTCCTGCACTTGGAGGCGCCAGTACGAAGAGTTACAGGGTGGGACACTCCCTTTCCCCACATTTTCGAACCGTTTTATCTGCCGGATAAATGGCGATGCTTCTCGTCTGTGAAGAGCATCCTCGACTTTTAATAAAATCATCTTCAGCAGGAAATCATTTGCAAGAAGATCGTGGAACTCCTTCTGAACTAAACCCGTTCGGCGAGTACTAGTCAACGATATCCACTCAAACATACGCCTTTCAACCAACACAAATAACACCGCTCTCTGCATTTGTGCACGTGTGTGTATCAAAAAATCACGATAAATTCCGCGATATCGATTTTTCGTACTTGCATGACTACCATATCACCCTCCTATCACGTGACTCGGACCGGTCAGCTATATCGTGGGACGAATGAGAGTGCCTTAAAGCCGTATTACTAGTAGAGTTAGACAAACTGTATATGTGTCTGTACATGTATTTATGTCTATGTGAATTTATAAGACATGTGTCGTATAAACTTCACGTAAAATCCCTTTCTCGCTGCACTTTCAGAGAATGTTCAATTTCAATTTTAGATGATTTTTCGACTGGATTCTGAAAATTTAGTTAAATACCGAGAAAATTGTTAAGCTTTATTTATTATTAAAGATTTTAATAATAAATATGTGCAGTTATTATTTAATTTAAGTTTGGAATGGTTCAAAGCTTATTCGAAAATGTCATTGAATTAAACAGTTATCTGCAATTAATTGATTAATAAAAAAATGTATGTATATTGTGTAGATCTATTCAATAAAAATTCTGTCTGCAATAAAATATACCTCATTGACAGAAAAATATTTAAATCGATCATGTTTATATTTCCAGTATTCAAATCTATCTTCAGTATTCAAAATAGTTATGTGCATTATTTGAACTTATATTCCAGTTTGCAATTCAAATTAAAGTGTGAAGGAGGAAGTTACTAAAAAGGGAACTAATGCAGTTACAGTTAGAAAATAAGAACATAACAAGTTACAGATACTCTCAGTACTTAAATTACTTTAATTTACTTTTTACTTCAGTAAAGTTCATTATCTAGTTAAAAACGTAAAAGTATAATGAATAGCTGCAAACTTGGAAACTGAAGTGCCTGAAAAATTGAACGTTTGTTTTCAATATTTCAAATGTTTATTCATCGTTCAATTTCGAGCTCTACACTTGTTATTTTCGGTAATATCTACATATTATTTTATATATTAATTTATGCAATTCGGTCTCTCGTAAATCGGGCCAAGGTCACTTGTCTGGTGAGCATATTGTCTATTCAACAGGAGATTCAGCCCCCAGGCTATATTTTCGAAAGTGCTAGTGACTTTTAGAGCCGGGAACACAAAGCGAGACTACTTTGTTAACCCCTACACATATGTACATCACTTTATCATAATATCTACCAAAATATAACGTAAGAGGTTATCAGTGGCTATATTCGATGGCGCAAGTAGAAGTCCTTCTTCAAAAAGAAAAATGACAGACTCTCACTTTGATGACCTATTTTTCACTCATTCTTAAATTATAAGACCTTAATTTAATAATTTCTAAATCTACTTAATATCTTCTTTACATTTACAATTTCATATTTAAAAAAAAATCATTTTATCATGAAAAAAGAGGTACAATTTTGGATAAGTTGCGGACGAAGGCGTCTTTGAGGCGGCCTTAGACGTCTCCGTGTCGCCTTCCTTTTCCGCCGTCTAGATGCCAATCAAAGGCAAAGTTGACCGCAAGAACCTTCGTCACGTCTTTCACCCGCCGTTCTTCTCTTAAAAAATCTCCTCTCTCACACCGCACATATTGCTACACATTTAATAATTATATATTTATTATAAAAAAAAGTCGCTGATTTCGACAACAAGCAAAAGCTCCATTCACCCCACAGGCCGTATTGGACAAAAAATCCTCATTGCCGAAGGAAGTGCGCTCAGCGTTCACAGCATTTTGTAATTTGAAAGGGAAACCACATTCTTCCACTGTGTATTATGATACGTGAAAGTTGGCAACCGTGCTGCACACACTCGAGAGACGGAGCCAGTCGCCACGAGAAGGCATAAGTCTATATCGAAGGTCGACGAGTTGCTTTTTATCAGACAATTTTTGCGTAAATAGTATCGGATCAACTCTAACATATGGCGAAGATGTGCTCGCAGTCAACGACCCTAATCTCATTTTTAATCAAATGCCTCCACCTTTCGAGGTGAATCGACATCTCCCCGAAAATATCAGACTTATCCGTAACATGAATAAGCCTGGCTTGTTACGGATAAACTTCAGAGGAAAGTCAAATGGATGTTGCAAATACCACTTTTAATAAAGTTTAACATTATTCAATGAAAGAACGTAACAGTAACATGAAAAAATGGAATATTTTTATCCTTGATTATTTTTCAAATTCGAGCTAAAGGCTTTTCTGACTCACTTTCTGGAAAGAAAGTACAATTCACTTCATCTATGTATAACGATAAAGTGTACTATGAAACAAAGAAAACTAGAGATATTGATTGATGATAGATCTCATCAGAGTTATAAATACTGGCGCCTTATCGAAGACGTAAATCTGATAAAAAGTGCATTCAAGGATCGAAACTCTGGGTCCATATAGTTTTTTGCTCATTTTCAGTTTTCATTCAATTTTTCCTTAAATACATAGAAAAACATTTTTATATTTCTTGGAAGTCAGGTGTTTTTGTAATTACTTCTGAAAAATAAGCATCATCACTTTCAATGTTATTTGCATTGACTGACTTTTGCACCTATATATGAATACAAGTTTACTCAAGTGCCTACCGGATAATTAGTCAATATTGTTCAGACTTAATTCGTTTGATGTACAACGAAATTAATAATAATTAGATCTAACAGAAAGAATTACCTTGAATATTATTATTTATAGCTCAATTTATCATAATTAACCCTTGCGTTGACTGAACAATATTTAAGTTGGGGAATGATTATAATAGATCTTAGACACATTTCGTTTCAAGAATTATCTACAATGTTCAAGCGTTGTAACTTCACGAGACTAATTTAACAATGATTTGCAGTTTATAAGTAGAATAAAAAAATATATAATTTCAACAAAATCCAAGGCGTCAACTTTTTTTATCTTGTCTAATCATATCTTATCACCTCTCGTTAGAAAATTAGCATTATTATGAATAAATTTCTTTACTATTGACATTTTGATTTCACCACTTAATACTTCGTAACATATATGTTCTTTAAAATGTCAAGAAACTACTTGTTTCTGCAAAAATTCGTTCTAAAAAATTTCTATAAAACTTTGTCTCCCTTGGACCTGTTTTTGAAAATATATTTATAACCTTTCTGTGTGTATTGTCTTATTAAACAAATGCAGATGAATTATGCAATGATAAAAAAAGAGCTTTTATTCGACTACAAAAAGGAGTGATTAACATTGATTTTTTCAAAGATACAAGATATATGATACAAAATCATGCGAGATTTTTGAACTAAGATAATTTCAACATGATTTTCATCATTTCAAAACACTGCGGTATAAATAAGGTTGTTTTTAAAGAAGGATCAGTAATCATAGCCTGCCAAATCATAAGAGATCTAGTACCGCAATTACATACAATGTAACACAATATATATATAAATAAATATATATATTTATGTAATATATTCTAGTAACTATGACTAATTCCTGCAACTATGACCACTTAGACGAAAGAGTGATTTGAAATTGAAAGTAAAGAATTTACAGTACATGATACTTATAAAATTAGCATAACTGGTGCCCGACACGATCTACAAGTGTTGACCAATAAGTGCTCTGGAATGTTGTAATTTACTTAGGCTATTTTTTAATCAGGCGTGTCCAACATGATCAGCAAGTTCTATTGTCACTTGGCGAAAGTATTTTTAAAAAGTCCATCCAAACTCAACCTGCAATTAGTAGTGGCTGCGATTCTAGATATTTTTTATCCTACTTTTTTCCTTGCAATGCTTGGATATTGGAAGTATCGATCGATTCGCTGTCGAAACCATCAATGGTGATGCGGATTTCTATTTCTGTGCACTCACTCTCATCGCCCAATAAAATTTTCATTTCGCTCAACAGATGGTCCCCAATTCGCTCTCATAATAAAATAAAATTACTTATTTGGCTTGACATGATTGAGTTGAGCATATAAATATTCTATTGTCGTGTCCGTAGCTGATAGAAAAATAGAATGAGTTTTATGTAAGAAAAATTCATTTTATACTTGAACTTCAATATAATAATAATAATATTGTTATAATATAAGTATAATAATATACATATTATAGTAGTAATACTTTCACTGCTGACATGAGAATTTTCAAATCATATGTTAAATTATTACTGACATTGAAAAATGTAAATTTTCCAAAGGATCTTGAGCAACGTCGACCTTTCGAGTTCGATGCTCGAACCAAGACTTCTTATAAATTTCCAGAAAATTATTTCCTTATCTACAATAATAAACATGATTTATATAAATAATTTGCATTCCATTTTTAATTCTTAAAGTCCAAGTGATAAAAACATTATTTTCAAACAAATCAGTACACAGATATGACAGAACAACTTTTTAAAATTTCTTTTAAAATAGTTCAAGTATGTATAGTAGTTAGCGGCATTCGAATAGAAAGGAAAAGTTGTTATTGTATCTACATATGAATGTTCATATATATATATATGCGTCATAGGTGACATATTGACAGAAATCTTTGCAGGATATTCTAAATATAACATTTTTTGCACCTTTTACTTGTCTCAAGTTTGCAGCTTTCTATAATAATTAGGATTGGAGATTTTTCTAAATGTAAAGTAAATTTGATTCTTGTAAAGACTAATTTTTAAATTCTAAACAATGCCGTGCAGCTAGAACATCCATGAAATAAAAAAATGTGCTTTTATCGATACGTAACACTCAAGGATATCTACTTTTATCGAAACCAATCTCATCGTTCGGCGGAAAGACGATATCAAAGGGTTGACTTTTATACTTTTTTCACATTTTCACTTTCCCACTTACCCTCAAGAAGTATTACTTCACGCTTTATTGAACGACTCACTTTCTGTACTCTGCACTCCTTTAATTCGTTCGAATAAATTTCAAATCTAATTTACGTGTAAATGAGCGTGTCATAAGAAAGTGCCAAGCACAGGATTCCGGTAATTTACCTTCCGTGTGGTCCAAAAAGAATTTCTGCTACTATCATTAATATGCAAATAATCATGTTGAAACAACATTAAACCATATACCAGATACTGACTATTATTTATAATTAATAATTACTAATTATTATTAAACTTCCTCTAACAGAAGTCTTCATCCTTTTTTCATAAGAAAATCACTTGTAGACATTATATCGTGTGTAATGGTAAGACATAAGAGAAGAAAAAATTCTCAATATCATTTTTTATTACATATAAGCTGTTTGTTATTTATTAGCGATAAAGTATAAGTTTGAGGAGAATATCTACATTATAAATGATTAAATGATAAGTAATTACTCAATTATCATCAGAAATTTTTCCTATACCAAAAGCCTATACCTAACGTTCTCATTCAATAATAATTATTATCTAAGTGTCGATTGAAGTTTATATCCGAGTAAAAAGGCAACTCGATATTCCATTCACTCATCATGCGGAACTCTTTTTCATTTTCTCTGTTGTTTTTATACATGTGATCTTGATTTGATCTTAATCGGTGATTTCTATAGCTAAAAAGGCATATGTGGAATAGGATTTGCATTTTTTCAAGCAACCATTTCTCTGAGAGTGGTTTGCATTCCTGCACATCCGTGAACAGATCGCTCTTAAACGCATATAAAGTATAAATAACGTTCATCAGTGGCGATCTTTAAATAGAAGCGTTTGTCGCCGAGGTCGAGGATCAGCGATCGTGCGTGAAAGTCATAACGATCCTGATGAAAGGTTAAGCGAAAGGTATGTTTTATGACGACCGTATATGCAAAACTGCTACAGCTGTCTCAAATTAAATAACAACTATCCTGCAGGAAAAAATTATCATTTGATCTGCAAAAAACGACCTTTTAACAATCTCACATCTCTTCGTTCAGGCTTAAACTCAGAAAACTTTCCTGAGGAAAGTAAATCTTATCTTTATATGTTGAGCTTTATGTTAATTAACGATTTAAAAAAAATTTTAAACATAAAAGCAAATACCCGAAATGACAATACCCTCTTTCTTTATGACTTAGTAAATCTTCCGAGTCTGCGCATAATTTATAAACTGTGCATTTGTGTACATGTGTTTTTCTGCATATTTTTATCATACAGGTCTCAGTGTTTTTCCCAATAATCGTATTCACTTGAATGATAAAATCGCTGGACTGCTTAATATTCAATTACATATAATTTTGCAAAGGGGTGAAAAAATGTCGGGACCATGAATTTAATGGGTCAATTTATCGTTCCCGTTTTACCCAAACAGTCCAGTGGAATTTTTATTTATCTTTCTTTGACTTTTTTCGGTTTTTTTTTTGTTTGTTTATTAAGAAAGATCGGACACATTTCACAACACTAATTGTTCGACCTTGCTCAAACGACCGTTGCTACCATTACTTCTGTTCGATGGATTTGCAATTGAACACTGAAACCAGGCTTGCACCGAACCCCGGAGATATTATACGAAATATCAAGGCCTCGCCTTTCTACAATTCACCTGTGGATGTAGAATTGTATATGCGAGCCTTGCATTTATACACGTGAGTAGTTGACATGATCACGTGTATCATGTACGCACATTTACACTTGCATGAAAAACGGTTAAAGGCTTAATTGTGACCAAGCTTTTAAATAGTAACCGCCACTGAAACTAATACTGAAAATTTCACTGAATTCTTCGATTTCTGATAAAATTTCGGATTTTATGCTGAATTGAACGATTAATCTGGATCAATTAATTAATATGAGTTGATTAATTAATCTCGAATTCATGGAGGAATTTCAAGAGTGTTTGTAATCTGACTTTTAATCTCTGCTCGACAGATATCATGCGAGATCCTGAATCTGTTGTCCTTGAATTACCAGATTCTGTAAAATCGAAAAGATTCGAGGTTATTGTACATTCAGATTATAAATTATTTGCGCTGATGTGATCGAAATGTTCCATTTACGTTCGAATGTTCGGTTCATTTTATTTTTATTCTGAGACAGTTCCGTGTTGTCTTCCAAGTGGTTCTCCGGTTGGAACTCGACCTTGATGCACACGTTGGTTAAGAATGTTAATGAAGCAACAACAACTTTTTCAGAATCTGGACCTAAAGCCCTGCAAAAAATTATAAACTGCCTACGTACACCTGACAGTTTATACTGTAAGAAAGCATTAGATCTGCTTGATTTGCTACACGAAAACATCCTGAAAGGATATTCATCAATGAGAAAAATAAATTACCGAGTTTATCATCATTAAATCTTTGATTTTTAACTTTGAAGGACACTTTCATGTCTTTTTATCCGTGTTGCAAAAAAACTATCTACTCATTATGCGCCGGCTAAAAATACCTTTTCTACATCTTGTCTGAGTGGGTGAAGTCTCTCAACTCCATCTACTCGAAATAGTACTTCACATTCCAAGCGAAGTACGAAAAGTTTGAGGAGAATCGTAACTCAGCTAAAAATATGCTTTAATTAGCAAAATTGCCTCTAAACTTAACGATAATTTGTTGATTAAAAATTCCCAATAATAATTAGCCGACAAAGTAACGTTTTAATGTAATCTGTTTACAATTTTCAATTGTCAATTAGTAATTAAATGATACATAACTATCTAATTGTTTACAAAATTACTCATTAAACTGCAATATGATTGAACTTTCCTTACAAAGAAACACGGTCAGCAACAATTTTATTTTTATCAAAGGCGTACAGCAATTACGTATTGTAAGTACGGTGAGAAAGGTCGTGACTTCAATAATTCAAATTCATTATATATTTGCAGAAAAATTACGTGATAATCGTATTCAGTTTGTTTGAATAAAACGAGTAATGTAACAATTCAGTTTCATATCATGATTTTGTAGGAGCACACATGTGTGCATAAATTTTGCGAATATTGTTTATAGAAGACAGTTTTATCCACGTGCAATATAAGTTTCGGTTTTAGCAATATTTACCGTGTCAATAAAGTGATCGTTGAACAAAATAACATTGCTTGTCTCACAAGTTGCTTACGCAATTCACTCGCATGTGCTCGATGAACCGATAAGTTTGTACCATACGTGACAGTATTTGTAATAATTTCACGCGTGGGCGTGCACCGATAGAAAATTATTTTTCCGAACATTATGCACTTCAAACTTCGCCAATTATCAGACCCATAAAGAAGCGTTAAATACTATGTCATACAAATTTTTCCATTTTTTAAAAGTCAATTTGGCAGTAAGTGGATTAGAAATGCATTAAAATGCGTAAAAATAGACTTTATTTATAATACAATCAAGACGCATTCTCAAATCTTCATTGCGAAGGTAAAAACAAGAAATCAATTTTGCAATAGACCATTGAAAGTGTCAATAACATCTTGTTTAATCATTGAACTCAAATTACCAGCCAAGCCCATGCGACTGATATTCGACCACATAATTTTATTAAAGAATTATTTCGCAATGATACAAATAAAAATGTCTCAGAAATACGTCATATTATTTTTAAATAACATAATGTACAGTTATGTATTATTTCTTCATTTGCAGATACTTATTATTTCTTCTTTTCAATAGATAACTTTTATCTTTTAACAGCAAGAAAAAAGATATGTTTTACGCAAAAACCAGTTATAATATGACCTCAATATTCTGTATTTTTTTTTTTTGAAAAACTGATTTTCCATTTCCTCGTTTTTCGAACAACTTTTGCGAGAAATAAATAGAAACTTTGCAGAATGAACGAGTGTAAGTAAAAATCAAACTCTGAACGATTTTACTTAATCTATAATGGGTATAACTGTGTTAATCGTTGAGTCTGCAATCTAATTGCTAACGCCACGCGACAAACGGATATTACATTACGAAGGTAAATCAGAAACTAATTATTAGACTTGTCACTGATGTAACTCCAGTATCGATATTTAATTTTAAACTGTAAAGCAAAATTGAATCATCATAAAAACCGACAGTTCTTTGGTGAATTAATAAAACAATAATTTCATGAATTTCTTACCGTTTCCGTTATTCTTTAAAATGTTTAATATACATGTTTATCTGATACATATATATATAATATGTATCAGATAAACAATATTTAAAATAAGCAAATAAATTTATTGTACGTTCCAGATTAAGATTTTGGCAGATTTACATTTTCGAGCGTGAACGATTACACAGGTGAGATTAAAATTCATAAACTTTCAAGAAAACAAAGTAATACAAAATGAATGACTGCCAGAATGTTAAAATTCATTTATGCAAGCTTACTTATAATTTTATTTTATCATATCTCATCGCATATATGATATTACAAATCAACAATTTTAAATCTTAAAATTTCAAATATGCACGAATAAAATTATTATGAGTGAATGCAGCCATTTCTTTGGGAGAATTTCACTAATGACAAGCTGCAGCTGTTCGGTGAGCCCAGATTAAGAATCGCAATCACGATGAGCTTCTCTATTTAATTATGTTCAGTTGTTTGTGTCGTTACCCCGTTTGGCTTATCTTATCCTTAAATGATAAGCGAACGACAAACAACTATGAAGTCAGTTCCGTTGTAAGGTAAAGCTGTAGGTACTAGGTAGCAATTAATAACAAAGAACGTCAATATGTGGTTCATTTGAAAATAAGCGCGCAAATAAATACATATTTCTGGACACAACTGGAATTATGATAATTTGATATGAAGGCGCATTATTTAGCTCAAAATATTTATGACCATTGGTGCAATAATTTATTATTGCAATGAATATTGTTCTTTATTTATTATTTTTGAATGCATACTGCTCTGATTGAAATTACATAGCACAATTAATAATATATATATATATATATGACAATCCATATATTAATTGATATTAAATTGTATTATATTACAAATACAAGACCATTATAATTCAATAATGTAACCTTCAATCAATAAAGCATTAATTGGTGGCTTGAAGATAATTGCATGCGCAATCTATAACCAAACCCTCTGTTAATGAAATAAAATCCACTCAAGTTTTATCATCTACGAGGAGATATTATCGATTAATGAGCTTATACAAGGAAGGTTTCATTTCTTCGCTATGGATATAAATTCAATCGACTTTACATTCTTTATTGGCATAGAAGATAAGTGGCTTCAGCAAATTATGTGTAACTTTCAGTTTATAGAGTTTGAGAACATCAACAAATGGATAAAAAGATGCGTATATGAAAAACAGTTCTTCTATACAAAATATTAGAGGTCTTCTATTAAAATATGGATGGAATGTAATATTTGTATCAGATTTCTCCCATTAAGTATATGAGAACTCGGAACTCGATATCAATTTTTTTTCACTTTCGTTTCAAGACTCACAATATTTTCCTTGAGATATTGATTAAAAAATCGATCAAAGTCTGACCTTCAAAAAAGCTTGCAACACATTTTTCTGGTCAAGTCATCGTCTGGAGAACGGTCGATTGAGAGTTATTATTTTGACGATTCTCAGTAGTTGCTGAAGAACTTATACCTTGTATGTAGGTACAACGAATAGCAGTCTTGCCAGGTGAAATAGCTGCGTAAATCCCACGAGATGGTATGCTCAATTATTGAAGAAACCGTATCGATCTCCAATGTGTGTCATGCAAGGACGTTGCTTTCTGATACAAGCTTGGCTCTCTGTTCTATAATCCGATTAGGCAATCATTGAAAAAAAAGTTCATTGTTCAGCTTTTGATTTTCCCTGATTCAATTTTGATACTCACTTTGTGTAAGATCCTAACAAGTGAGAGCAAAAAGAATATATGACGAAAAAAGATCTGAATGTTAGTGGATGTAATTAAATTATTTAAATTACTCCTCTTATTTCATCAATACAAATTTAATTCACAGCAATTTGAATTTATCCTTTATGGACATTGTTCATTTCACTATCAAGCTACTAAAATTTATCTGAACAATGTGGTGGTCTTCCGGCATTTGATGCCGGTAATGAAACTTCGAATTGTCTACGCAATCATACACGTTTTGCGATTAAACACGTAGCATGACGTGAATGCTTCTAGCTCGTGGGTGTACCTACGTAATCACAGTGATAAGGCAATTGCATTGAAAGTTATTATACTTATTGTCAAAAGATATTGCCTGAAAAACATAAATATCTTTACTGAGGTATTTATCATCGTCAAGAATACAAAATCAATCATTTATGATGAAAAGTCTTCCATCATCCTTTAAATTTTTAAAGTACAAATATTTATATTGAATATTCGTATCATGCAAATTTTGTAATATAAGGAAGTAACTTTTTCGTGAAATATCAAAAAAGGGTTTTTGTTAACTGATCTACTTTTTAACGTAAATTGCTCCATCACAATGTTAGTGTCGTCTGAATGGCGCCTTTTCTGATTTGCTTACCCGCATCTCTATAAATAAATACGCATGTCAAGCATAACTATGTAAATTTAAATGTACATAGTTATTGCTTTCTAAAATTTCGGCGAAATACATTAAAGGACAATTAAGCTAATGATATAAAACCTTTTGGGCTAACGATAATACTCATAAATTATACCGAAAAATTTTTTTTACTTATTTTATTCACTTTTTTAATATAAAAAAACGTAAACGTGATTTTTCAAAAAGTAGATACATGTGTGCTGTTAATGAAATCTCGATGACGGACCATCTGAAACAAAAAGTTCAAATTGTTTTAGATTCAGTATTTTAGTATTCATAAAAATAACTTTTTTTCAAGCGCCTAAACTAGAATGACCCCTTAAATAAACGCTAGTGCCCAATATTAGAAATGAGTCCCACTCTCATCATGAAAAGACTATCAAGTGACCTTTTGCTGGAAACCGCGCCTTTAAATTCCAGAAAAACTTAAAGTTCAGGTTTCAAAACGCCCCACATTAAGACCAGGCAGGTATTTTTGGCAAAGCCTGGTTCTCCTACGTGTTTACAGATCTAACAACATAACGAGTCTTAAGAAAGTAACCAAGCAACCAAGTATGTTTCAATGTACGCGTCGAGTGGAGTTACAATATTAAGCAGCAGTTTACTGGGTGTAAATAATATACAACTGTAATGTCAAGAGCAACTAGTGTGCCGTAATTTATGTGTACATATCTATACGTCAGAGTATTTGTCGTTGACTCTCGGTGACGGGCTGTTTCCCGTGTTCTCCTTCGGCTAGAACCTTCTACCGTGAAAGAAACAGATTGCAAGGATATTAATTTCCTTCTTGGTCCTCAGGATCATGATAGCTACTCAGAATCCGAATTAGTCAACCCCCTGGGCTGCATTTACGTCAAGCGATAAATTACAGGAGTTAATTGTAATTATAAGAATAAAACAAGGCTTGGCAACTTCCTTGTTCAGTTCGATTGTTGATCATTCGAGAAAAAACTCTTTTATTAATTTAAAAAATATATATATATTTATTTTATAAATTGTAATATTATATTTTCTCTCTAAATATTTACGAAGAATTAAAACAGTGACGATCAATGTGTGAATAAATAAGTAAAAACCTCTCAACTCGTCCATCCCCCCTCTTATCATGTTTGATTGGTTCATGCGGGGAGCGTGGCGTACAGATTGGTCGGGTCTCCTCGGCTGCCGGACGGACGAAGCCGAGCGGCCCCGAAGAACGCTCGAACCTCGCGCTATTCGCCAGTGGTGAAACAAGAGGAGGAGAATTCTCGGTGAAGCGCTCGGAGAAGGGGAAAAAACAGGAGTAAAGAAGAAGCTCGAGAACCTCGCGTTGGACATCACTGAATTAGAATCTAGAACATGTGAAAATTTTTATTCTATACAATTTATTAGATTTCTGAGGCACGTTGTGTATATTTAAGCGGCTACTTTTGAAATCTGTAGGGATTAAAAGTGAGCTTATGTGACTGAGTTGAACAATTTCTGTGATATATATCTATATAAATAATTGTTAAACTTTGTCACATAGCCACATTTTAAGTCTACAAATTCTTACAATACTCTTTGTGCTTCTGTAAGCTAATAAATTTTATACGATAAAACTTTTCACTCTAGGTCTCCTTATACATATAGTTTCCGGTTTAAACTAAGTTTCCATTGTTAAGGGTTCGCGTTGAACCCGGTATAAATGAAAGCCGCAGGCTTTTGCTTGATACAGGTATCTTGATCGGCAATACAGCTTTTAAACTAGGTACAGATGACGCGTGGGAAGAACTTAACTACGGTTGCTGGGCAACCAGATGACCCAGATATTTTGCACCCTGTTGCTCAAAGCTGAGGGCGCCCTGGTGTCGCCTTACGATCGAAACCGGAAAAGCTGAAGCAGCCTGAATATAACGTCCCGCCACTGTTTCTAAATCTTGCCTCAGTTTGACTTCCCTCAAATATTATGCTTTTCAAGAGGGTAACACATTATACCTTGTAAACCGCTTTCAATGGATTTATTGGGATGAAATCTTTTTTCAGTATTCATCACCACGAAGTCGTGGAGCCCAAACAGGAAAAAGAAATGACTGCAATCTCCTCTGAAACCTTAAAATATGTTAAACTACCTTCAGTGAAAAATAATATTT
>JAUEJJ010000004.1:9997220-10007449 GCA_032164275.1 Synergus coniferae
ACAGGAAAAAGAAATGACTGCAATCTCCTCTGAAACCTTAAAATATGTTAAACTACCTTCAGTGAAAAATAATATTTATTTAATAGTAATATTTTTAAATTAACGAGTCTAAATTTATAATTTTAGAGTCCACGTTAAGGTTTAAAATTCTTGCGGCATATTTTAAATGATTTAGAGACGAGAATGTTGGAATTTTAAGTCCTTAAATGTTCTCTGAATTGTCTGCATTGCTCAGTGAAATTGCCTATCCTAAGAAGTTTAGAAATGTCTATATTTAATTTGCAGTTTTTCTCTGTACTTGTTTGGGCAATTGAGTTCTGATGGGGCAATTTGGGGATTAATTCAAGGACTGAACGTGAAGGAACTAATTGCAACTGGATCTCTGTTAAGGGGAAATGTCATGTGTCATACGCTCGATACGTACAAACGATTCGAAATAAAGTCAGCGTACGGTTAGTCAGAAATTTTTGATGTCTAGCCAAAGTCGAAAGGGGCGCTCGAACACGTGACGTGGTAAATATAATAGCAATCTCATCTCACTGATGATGAGAATTTAAAACTTTCACAGTGTATCATATCTTTTGCACTTGTTAATTGTATAAATGATGTACATCATTAAAAAACTGATTCCATGTTGTATTATGTAAGCAATTTATTCAATCTTGAATAGAATAACAATTTCAGAAGAGAGACCGTGAATAATTTAATGAGCATGATAAAATGAAATCTGCATGCAATTTGTTTGCAAAAAACGTTCACGGTTAGTCACCTAAAACCTGGCAGATTGCCCGCACAGTTCATTACTACTGAGATATTAAGAGCTCAGTGAAGAACATTTTCCGACTTGCTCGAAAAATTCTCCACTTCTAAAACCTTAATTCGAAAAAAACATTATTTCGAGAAAACGAGTTTCAAAGCGAGGTTAAAGTAGAGCTCAAATCGTTAAAGTAGATTTCGACCTCAATAGAAGTAATTAGAGTTATTTTTAAATGCGGCTAATGATTTTCTAAAAGCAATTGCGAAGAAATAATTTGTCGCAATTTTATTCTACTAATGAACTTTTTACAGAACACCTTGAATATTTTTAGAGACTAATATTTAATAAGAAATTTCTCTACTTTTTATTCCCATTAACCCACTTCGGATCAGATCAGAATATTTTTAGCAAAATTATTATTACCTTGGGGATTACGTAAATTTCCCGAAATTTAAAATTCCCAGAGTTAAATATTTCAGAAATTGAAAGTTCCCCACACCAGAGAAATAATTTTGAACAAAAGTTATGAAAATAAATTTAAAACAAAAATTTCTTCAACTTTTACTGTCGGGAAATTTCGATTTCGGGAGTTTTCAACTTTGGTAATATTTAACATCGGGAATTTTAAATTTTGATGATTTTCAACTGCGGGAATTTTAAATTTCGGTAAATTTACGTGATCCCAAAAATGATGAGTCTCATAAAAGGGCTTATCTGCTGAGAGTTTCGGCCGATTTTACATTGGAAGCCGGCTCTGATGAAGAGAATAAAAAAAGGAAGAAATGCATGAAACTAGGCTCTTAGTCGGAAATAATCTTTTTCTGGTGCGAGGCAATAAATTTTTAAGAAAAAACCTTAGGTGATATCGAACTCCGGCTATAACTCGTTCTCTGTATAGTCTAGGGACTGTTCATGCAGGTCTACTTGACTTTATAGCCGGTCGAGTCGAGTCGAGCCATCCGGTTACGAAGGTCGCAATGCTTCTGTTTTTCAATTTGCCAAACACCGCGCGACGACAGCAGCCCGCAAACCCGTAAACCCGCAAATGAAGCACGGGTACATTCTATAATAATACGTACATATTAGCTCAGGATATTGTACTCGAATATAGCGAATATCTTTACTCTTTATCACACCTCATAAGTTGTACATGACTTGCATTCTCCCTTCATTTTAATGCTTCTGCATTCTCACATATGTCCTTTTTCACCTCTCGCTGACCGAGGAATCGTTCTTCCTTTCATAACTTTGTAAATTACGACTCTTCATTTTTTCGTGCTCGCTTTAAAATTAGGTAATTCATAAGCAAGATCATTTTTATGATGAGAATTTATGATGGACATGAGAGACGTTCAACTGGAGTGAATCAACTGTGTGCGGCTGGGAAAACCCATCCTATCTGGGATTGGGGGGTTTCTTTTAACGAAAGTTAACCAGTGCTTATTTACTCCTTCAATATGGAGTTCATTTTGTCATTTTAATCTATCTCTTATCAATTTTAAAATACTTCTAAAACTTTTACGTACATATATATCACCTAGAGATATTATGACCTCGAGATTTTTTATGCGAATATGAACGCGATAAAATGGGTTCTTTTCGTGTGGGTGGCACGTGTTCTTTGAAATAAGCCAACTCGATAAGGAAAGCTCTTAGTGACGTCTTATCCTACAAAGGGAGCGATGATATACCGTGAAATTCACCCTAAAAAAATATAGAGTATCTTGCAAAAACTCAGGAAAGAATTTTATGATCATGAAATATTTGAAAACTAAAGGTAGAAAATTACTTTTAAAGTTTCCAACAAATCTTACAACAAATTATTTTCGATTAATTACAAGTTCATGTTTTATTCCTTGACAAAATTCGATTTTTCAGCAACAGGTAAAATAATTCATGCTCTGTGTCGATCAGCAATTTTATCCGCGGAGAAGTGAACTTTGCTCTATCCTTTCAGAAATTCATTCACAGAAATATATGGGATAAGTTTTCTAATAAAAGAGGTATGAATTTTAAGTTCTTTTAAAATGAAGTTTCATTATTCGATTTCTTGAGCTAAAATTTGAATTTTACCTTGAACTCTTCATATAACTGGAAATTTTGGAATTGGGAAAGAGAAGGAATTCAATCTAAAAAGCTTTTTAAAATCCCCTGGATGTATATTATTGTACACGGCGAAGAGAAAAATTTTATTAAAAATACATCTGGGAATTTTATTTGTAAAAAGAAAGAGCAGAAATAGAAAGAAAATGAGACTAGCCCAGAAGAAAATCTGGGATCAGACAAGTTGTAAACACCCGCTTATCTTGGATTCCCAAGGGTCTACCTCAAGTCCTTTTATGTTGAAAGGTCCATTTCCCACCAGCTACGTAAGTACCAAACTATTAATGCTAAATAGCTTTTCAGACATTACAATTGGATTACAGGCAACAAATGATTTATAGTCGGAGGTGGTAATCAATTTCCTGTAATCCAGGGATCGATGTTGAAAGAAAATGGATGATTGTCCTGAAATGCACTAAAACAATCCCTTTTCAAGAAAATAAGTAAGATACCATGAATTAATCCGAACCAAACAGTTTCATTCCGATGTGAACCCAATCAATCCGGATCAATGCGAACTTTCAATCTGATTGCATCCAGTTTATCTGAATCAATCTGAATGATTCCAAGAAATTTGGATAAATCCTGATTCATTCGAATTTACCAGATTCATTTATATTGAGAGTTCGGATTGAGCGGATTCTTTAGAATTGAAAGTTCGGATTAACCGGAATCATTCGGATTGTTAAGGGGTCATTCTAGTTTAGGCGCTCGAAAAAAAGGCTGTTTTTATAAATTTTTGTAGAGGTTACTATTTTAGTTATTAATATAAAACTTGTTGGGGTTAATGAAAACACACATAAATAACACAAACAATTTTTAAAAATTTATTTTATTCACTTTTTCCATATAAAAATGATACATAAACGTGACTCTTCAGAAAGTTTGCGAAGACGGACCATCTGACAATGAAACAAAAAGTTCAAATTTTTTTTTAGATTCAGTATGCACTCACGTATATCTACTTTTTGAAGAGTCACACTTACGTATCCTTTTTATATTGAAAAATTGAATAAAATAAATAACAATTTTTTTTTGTGGAATTTATGAGTGTTTTCATTAAGTCCAACAAGTTTTATAGTCTTTTATATATGTACGTACTGAAAAGTATAGGTACTTTTTTTTTACTCAAGCAGCATCTGCTGCTACATTACTTCTTTCAAGATATTTAATTACCCTCAATCACCATAATCTATCACGAAGGAAACCTCATGATTAATTACAGTTTTCCCATTGCCAATGTGAAAAATCTCTTTCTCGTCATCACCGCGAGATTACACTTATCCAGCCTCCGGCAATCCTCCCCTAATCCGGTTCTAATAAAACTGTTTTCCTCGCTCGAAAATTTCCGGCTTCGTCCTTAATCTGTCGGTATACATCCACAGCCTTGCCGATAAACCCTATATATAATAACGGTGTATAAAAGTATAAAAACTGTCTCTGTATATCGCCGAGCAGTGCATCTCCTACACACAACACAACATTCAGCATACACGATGGGTAAGAAATTTGCGATGCGAGGGGGAATGCCGTTTTGCCATCTCTTTCCCACTTTCCCCTTTAACTCTCTCTTTCCTTTTTCCGGCCTCATGGATTCGCAGAGGGAGAAAACAAGTTCTAGGGGTGGGGGGTTGTGACGTCGGTGAGAGATGACGCGGTTGAACATCAATAGGGGTGGGAGGAGTGGAGCTGTTAGGGGCCAATGTGTGCGCTCTGTTCGGCGCTGTACACGCTGTCAGTGCAGTCAGTGACAGTTGGTTCGCCACGGCGACTTGGCGCGCCGTTGATGTGTAACTAACTACGCCTTCGCTACATTTGGATTTACGTCTCCGAGATCCGACTACATATCGGTATCAGCGCAGTCACGAAAACGCGTCAGCGAAGTAGTACCAGTGGTTAAAACCGTCGCCGGACCTGCCGGCCGGCAGCCGCAGAACTACAATTCTCATTGTGCCGCGAGATTCTCATTTGGACGGGTGAAAAATTTCTGTCTCATCGCTAAATCTCCACAGTGTAACGCGACAGTGCAGTTTCGTCCAATCTAAACCTCTGGACTGTGCTAAATAAACAAAATAGAAAGAGTAGATTAAGGAGAAACAGAAGGACGAGACCATCGCCCAATTTGCCCTCAAGTTTATCAACCAAGTGACCAACTTTCCCGCTATCAGTGCAACAGTCTAGGAGAAACGTGGAAAAATGTAAGTATTCTGGAAAAGTTGTGCCATATGCTTGTCCCTATTTTTTGCGACGCCCTACGCCTATAATGAGTACAACGCACCGAATTTAAATTACCTGGATGCAACTGTGGAAGGGGGAAGAGTGGAAGAGCCCAAGTTGGAAGTTTGATACACGTTTCGATATTTTTAAACCTGTTTGAAGGATATTTCCGAACTCTTGCGTTGGTTATATTAAATATCTAAATTGTACGAGGTGAAACCTTCTAGAAGGAATCTTGACTTGTTTTTCTGCATGTATTTGGAGTTTTCGGATTATTGAAGCAGATGTTTGGTAGGAATTATTTGGAAGGCTGATAGAATTCTCTTCGGAGATTATACTCGATGCATCTTGAGAAAAATCATTCCATTGAGAAACCATAGAAGCTACATACTTCGAAGCGACTGTGTTCTAGAATGTGCTAGCGCACGCGTCTCTGCATCGTCTGCTTTTCCGCGTACCCTTTCCTTTTATTTTTGCCGCGCAATTTCTGGAGGGCTTTTTCAATCGTTTTTGATAATGAGTCCAGATAAGAGATCCGATCTGGAATCGCGTGAGGCTCACTCGGCCTCTCGATCTCCATGATCTTCCCGGAAAAGCACTTTTCTGAGCGGGTTTTATTCATGGATATATGCTAAGATAAGACTTGGCAGGTGGGGGAACAAATGAGTGGGGGAATGGTAATTGAGATTTGAATTGAGTGGGGGAAACGGTGATTGGCAAAATTACAACTGGTCAGTTACAATGTAGGACTTGGAATTTTTCGAATTAACTTGCAGAGCTATATTGCCAATGACATGCAAATTCAAGATAGAAATAAAGATGAAATTACGAGAGAAAAAAATCAAGATTGATTTTAAAAAAGATCGAAGTCTTAAACGAAAGTTAAGGGGAAATTTAAAAATATAATAATTTGGTCTTTTTATGACCACTTATTACAGAAGATAATTTCTGCTATAAAATGATATTTGCTGAGATAACTTATCGACTCTTATTTCAGTCAATTGGACCTTCCGAGTCTCTCCTCTCGGATGTCAAAGTCTGACATATGGTGTTCATTTCTCGTTCAACGATCGGATTAATCAAAGTCGTTGGACAGAAAATTACGCGAGTAATTGAATCTTTTGTAAAAGATCTTTTTCAAGCTTGTGAATAATTTCTATTTCTCTCGACAGTGAATTCTGGCTAGAATTTCTGATAAAGAAAATGAATTTTTAAATTAAAACGAATTATTAAAATACAGCCTTATCATAAATTACTAATAAATCATACACTCGAAAAAACAACTATTCTTCTTTATTATTGATGTCGTAACGCGTTGATAAGCTGCTGAATAATAATGTGATAATATTATCAAATGCAAGGCATAAATTTTAATCTCTCTCGCTACATCAGATGGATTACAGGTTTACGTTTTCACCCATGGAAGTTTGCTCAAGAATTTCAATGTTTTCGCATATCTTAGAAAACTCAAATTTCTCGGAATTTCCAGATTTAACTGTCTCCCAAGGTTACCGAGTTTCAAAGAATGGCATAATTTTCCGTCTGTGGAACATAATACGTTCTTATTACTTCATAACAAAGCGCCTTTTATGCGTCTTGCACTTGATGAGAATTATTACCAAGTTCTTCTCAACTCGCTCCCATTACCTGCACACTCTGCAAAATATGAGTCAGTTCATTTTATTCTATTCAACCATTTTGACAAAAACAGTTGCGTAATACTATTTACATTTCGATGTAAATAAAAAAATTAAAAGATAATATATTTTTTTAGATTTTATATTTCAGAATATCTGATTTTAAAAATGAAATTTACTACAAAACATTTGATATTCTGAATGGCTATAAACCTATAACGATTTTCCGCAGAAAAATAAGCGACCCTTTATGATGAAATAAGCATTACCCGTAACCATAAATTACGGTCGCAACCACGTATTTAATGGTTGGCCCATCTAACCATAAATATTTCCACCATGTCTTAACTAGAAAAATTTCCACCGCATCTTTTTTTCCGCGTATAGACTCTCGCGCGAGGCACCAACTCTCTATTGATAAATGCAGGGAAATTGCATGGAACTGCATAACTGGAAAAGTAGTTCCGCGTACTTTTATTCAATGGAATGACAAACGGTCCAGCGTCACCGTTGTGAAAGTGTTTGCAAGTCCTTGAGAATGATTTCGCGAGTCTAGCGACCGACTCGACGAAACTCGAAAATTATCGAGCTATTTTCAATAAACTTAAAATCTACTCGGAAAGAAATTTGAATTTCCCGCGTGAGTAGTGACGTCAATATCTCTGGCCAATCAATAATTAGTAGGAACGGAACCCTGAATTTAAATTTTCTGTCGCTCAGATCTCGACATTTATTTTTTATTTATTCTTCTTTAAAAATAGACGTTAACTTGTTGTTGTGAAGAAGAATAACACAAAACTAATTGTCTATCCCAGGAAATTTTCCTTCTTATGAATTAACTAGACTTTTGAGAAATTAATATTTAAAAAGCATTTTGCGCAAGGTATAATGATAATTCCGAAGTGTGTAATTATTCTCGGCTATAAATTACAACAATGGTTTGACTAGAATTAATAATAAACAACTCGCGACTTATATTATCCTGATTCCGGGCTTTTGTTTCAACTGAAACAATTGTTATTCGATTTTAAAAGAACATAAATGAAATCTTGTAGAAAAGCGCGAGAAATATTTGCTGCAATTATAATTATAGTTCAAATATGTTACGTGTGTTTGTCTGAATTCTTAAGTAAATATGATGAATCCGTTGTTTGTCAGACAAAAATAAATTGTGGTGATAGAAGTGGTTATTTGATTACATGAAATTTTGCACGTACTTCCGTCAAAGCTTCTTATTTCGGCGTTAAAAATTTATTTACTCTTAGATTTTTTATTATAATATTACATTTCTGAAATATATTATAACATCTGATATTTCAATTATGCAATGTTGTTTCATATCTTCGTACACAACTCCGCTTTCTAGAAATTATATATAAAAATTATTCATAAATATTTATATAGCGCGATAAACATATCTTTACGCAATTTGATTGTTAGGTGGTAAATTGATATTACGTATACCGGTTGATCTGAAAATTGCTGCTCTTTTTTTTTTTTGACTCAATACAACATGAAAACCGGTCGGTATAGAACGTCCTACTCGGTATAATCAGGCGAATGTTGTTAGCAATATGGCTTTCTGTGATTGCGTTAATTGGATAAGCAACAGAACCTAAGTAGATTAGTTATAATTTTGCAGCTAGCTCGATAATTTAATTAATTTAAATATCGATAAAAAAATGAAACTCGCATTTAATTGAAGCTGATATTAAGCACGCATTGACTTCATTTGATAGTCGTAATTAGCCAACGTCAAATTCAAATATTAACGCCGACTCGTCTTCTGAATTCTTCATTTCGAATTAGAGATTGTTGTTTTTGAATATTCAGACATTAACAACAATTGATTAAAGCTCTGTCGTAACTGGAATTAATTCGGAACTTTTTTGTATTGCAGCCCTGAACCTAGGAGTTCATTTTCCATTTCATTTGTCAATCATTGACCAATAATTACTCAATAATTGTTTATTATGTATTGAAATACTATTTGCGCAGCTATTAACTTGATTGAGTTCTCATTTAGATTATTGTTTATTTCCCTGTAAATTGCTATTGAAAGATTTCACGAAATCCCATCATTTTGATACTGTATACCTACTGATGATGGATTAATTCTGTAAACATGAGAAAATGGCGTTGGAGGTTGAATACTGTTTATTTCAATTTTCGCTTCTCTGCTTTGAACTTTAAATGTTCCACTTTCGCAAGTTTCAAGCATTAGAAAAACAAAAACAATTTGAAGGAAAAGCAAATGTCAAACTTTGTTTTAATATGATTTCGGCTCATTATTCAGGATTGTTAAAATTTTTAAATTGAGACAGAAAATTATTTTTTTCCTCGATGAAGTGAATAAAATTTAACAAAATATTATACAATGTATGTTGCAATACAAACACGTGTGTATTGCGCCAGATTACGGAGCAATAATGCCGGACGTGGAACTTTACTCTGTCAAGGCCATTGTGTGTCCATATATAAATAATAAAAATCAGTGTGAATATCAGTTTAATCGGAAAGAAATTTCAAAATTTTTCATCATATCAAGAATAAAATTGACAGATCCGATTTAAAAAAAAATAGTTTACAACTTAGTCTTTTATAAAATACTTCATTTCATGTATGAGTTTTTAATATCTTAATTACACTATTACACATACATTTCAAGGTTTCGGAAGTTGCCTATCAGGTTTTCTTTTCACATAGTTGTTGCAAAAATAACGCAATATCAAAATATCGCAATTTCTGCAAACAGTTATTTTTTATCCTCTAAATTATGTTTCTGGCATCACGTAAAATACAGAATCCCTATAACATTTAAGATAAATTATATTCAAAAATAACTGCCAAAAAACGAATTTTTTTTTTCTTTCTTGAATAACACACAGTTCTTCGTGCTCTCCTTGACTCTATAATTATCTATGATTTTCAGATAAAGGAAATAAAAAAAACTTAAACATTTGTTAATAATTCAGTGACATCTTCGTAAAATATACTAATATGTTAAATAAAGAATGAATTATCGCACTAGTTTTTATTTTAAAAGGAAAAAAACATTTTTTCCCGAAAAATTAAGATAAAAAAATTCTGGAGAAATTTTCTTGAATTTAAATTTTTCAGAATATAAATCTTCGGGAACTTGAAAATTCGGGGTATTTTTTTGGGAAATTGAAATTTCAGTATCTTTATATTTTCGTTAATAAATATTTTCGGTAATATTCTTGAAAACAGTTTAAAAAAATATTTTTTTTTCACATGGGACTAAACTAAAATATTCGATTCAAACAAATTTGATTTAAATTAAAGAAAATTTTGGTTTCAAAAATAGTTGTTCGATCTACTTTTTCGTAAATTGTTTACGATTCTCTATCATTTTATAATACATTCCTTGTTTACTGTCTTCGGTTCGATGCTTTCTGGATTACGTGCGCGGAAACATGCGAGAGAAAAGCGAGGTTACTTCGGGGACGTTTCAGGATAGACTAGATTGGCTTGTATTACATTGTTACAAATAT
>JAUEJJ010000004.1:10007549-10018269 GCA_032164275.1 Synergus coniferae
TACAAATATTGTTGATTTTCATAGATAAGAAGTGCACAATTTATTATCCCAATTGAATTTTAAATCACGATTTCTTTTAATGAATATGAATAAATAATTCTAGTAGTATAATCCGCATGATTATTTCTTAAAAATTTTAATTAAAAAATATATATAATCAATGAAGGGGTAGTGAATCATTGTACCGATTACTCTAATTGGATCTTTCTCTTGCTTTCGCTAAGAAGAAATAAATATATATCAGAAGTTGAGAAAGTCCGAAAATAACCGAAAATCGATATTTGGAAGGGTATTGGGACATTTATCGATTCCTGTACTGACCTTTGCGAGCTTAAAATATATCGAGGATGAAAAACAGTTTCTCTCACAATTAATGATGGAGAATAACATAGATAAAGCATGACGCGATTTTAATGAACCAGCTAATAAAGTAAAAAAGTTATCCTATTTTCGTATAAATCTGCACTGATGTCCAGGTCAACAATCTTTTCACGACTCGAAAAATAATTCTCTAAGAGAAATAATAAGGCCTTTTATCTCAAATTCGCTTTTTCTTGAAAACCTTACAATATTCTGTGATCGTGCAAATGGTGAAAGGTCTCCTGCTATCGCGTGTTTCCTAAGTTGAACTCTACGTGGCCGTCACACCTACAATTGTTTGCAAGGTTCTCCTCTCGAACTATCGAGAAATAGCAGTTTATACTGGAATTAGAAACGTGATAATATTTGTTAACTTTACTTCAGAATATTCGCTCGAAAAAGGGTTTCAAAGTAGAAATATAATATTTTTATATCACAACGACCCAATTTCAAATATGCAAAGGTCAATTCTAACAATCTTTTCATTGATAAAGGCCTGCGATACGAAAAAGGTATAAATTTAGAAATCAGTAACAATTAATTATTTATTTTGGTTGATCGATCTAGCGAACACCTGTTCACTAAATAATGAAAATAGATAAGGCTAATCATTAAAGTCTTTGATTTGACCTAATGCACTCATTAGTAAAACAATAAAAATGCAGATTATCTTGATCCATCAGGATAAAGAAAATTAATTAACAAGATTATCAGATCTTCTCTCTTTTATCATATACGCTCCTTTTCGTATATTTTTCGACTTTAAAGCGGTTTATGATTAGAAAATGTCTTCACTTTCAATACAGCAATCAGAATTTTCAGTTTTTTTTTCTTTCATGATTGTTCGATCTTTTAGAAAAGACTCAAGATTGTTTTCCAAGTTGATAATAATCGATTTTTAGGCTGTGTTCCAATTCAAGAGGAGACTCGAAAGTACTATTCTCAATGCTCAGTGATACCTCTATAACCAGATCAATAAAAAAGAAAGTTCAGATTCACCATAAAAAGAAGCAATATATGATCTATTCATAAAATGAATTGGAAAAGCTAGAAACGTGCATTATACAGAATATCCATTTAATGACCTTTCGTTTAAAACTTTTTGTCCGCAAATATGATTTCATGAAGGTTTTGTAGACTAGATAAATTGAAGTTAGGATTACTAAATAAATTTTCAGACACACAAAGTGTTGATAAATGAGCATTAAATAGACCAGAATAAATTATTAAATTCTACTTCTACTTCCTTGACGTTCATGATTTTAAATTGTAAAGTTGACATTTATTGAGACTGATAAAAAAATTAAAGAAAAAGCTCTAATTGCTGCTCTACCCGCATTCTATTCATGGGGAGTTTATGCGGCTCAATGTTAAATTCATCCCACGTCTGAGTCTGGACATCGACATAGAGTTGTATTGTCTGATAAACAAAAGGTCGTTTAGTTCATTCCTCTAAATCACATTCACTGGATTTTTATTTTCTAAAAAGATTAAACTACTTATACTCTTTTTGTCCGCACTCTCCCGAAATTACACAACGTTCGTGATAATGAAGAAATCAACGAAGATGAAGTTATTCCTTTCTCAATTACAATCAAAATACAATTTAATCACAATCTCATTATTTTATTACGCTGGTAATCTCCGAGTTGTAAAAAAAGAGAAAACCTTAATCTGGCACTTGTAACGATTCACGTTACGTAAGTAGTTTACACTTGTTTCTGCTGCAGGAAATTTATCCGGGTTAGTGAACCTTAAAGGTTGTCGCAAATTGTACAAATAAAAAGTCGGTTACATCAGATATTTTGCATTCTTGTGCGAGAGATATGCTTCGAATAAATCATTCATTTTTTACAATTTTATTGTTTCCTGTTACATTCTTAAGGCAAACATTACACTTTTCAGTATCCGGATCGCGTGGGGACATTTCAAACTTCTCATCACCTTTTCCAAAACCTCTTTCAGTTCCAAAACCTCTTTTAGTTCCAAATATGTATTTTGAAAAATTTTTAAACTCAAAAAGAAACCGGGAAATGTTTACGTGCGAATAAAGTATGGTACCCAGTACGATATTTTTCTCTTTCCGTGTGTTGGTTCTGAAATTGGTTCCTCGTTTTATGCGTGAATGATTTCGAAACTCTTTACTGCAATAAAACGTTTCGAGAAGAAGTTAGATAACAGTTAAAAAGTAGCATCGTTAGTGTCGCTACGAATCGGCAAGGTCGAGGCTTTGCTTGGTAATTAAAGTGGATTCCACGTCAATGGATTCGGGGCAATCACGTCAATTTTCATGAAATGGCTCTCCGTGCTTTAATAGATAAGGAGAAAGGCAGATTAGGTGGGGAAATCGTGGCTACAAGAGAATTCTTGCAACAAGGTGCTAACTCGGCTCAGAAGGCGAAGAAAAAGTTTTCTGTTCATACAAAGAAACATGCTCGAGGGTGGGGGTGATAAGTGGGGGTCTGTGCATTGAACAGTGAAAGATTGTAACCGATAAGTCTAAAAGTAGAAGGAGGGGGAAACCCCAGAGGTGGTACACTCTCCAGGAAATTGTCCGACCTTGTCGAGGTGAACCCTTACGGCTTCGTACACTCATATTTTAAAAAACACAAATTATGTACCCGCCGAGTTTTGCTCAATCATTCTTACGAATGAAAGTAGAGAAAATACAACACGAAAGAATTTTTATAACAAACTTTATAACACAGCATCATTTCCGCCAATGAATGACAAATTTTTAGTGTTTTTTTTTTTGCAAAAAGCAGTGGTTCAAGAAATATACGAAAATCATTGTTTTTTTTCCACTCATTATGAATACACACTGGGTTTAGAAAAATCAAGGAAAAACAATTATACACACACCGTTTTTGAGTTATAGCCAAAAACATGATTTTTTTGAAATTTTGCATTTTTCATATCTTCTGAAATTAAGATATTCGTTTGAATATTAATGATTTGGGTAATTCTAGCGAAGTGAACAAATTTTTTTTTTGCCCTTTAATAAAAGCAAGAGTTACAATTACATCTCAAAAACTGAGATAGGTATTTTAACGGCTTTTGAACAAGATTGTCAAGAATACCCCCCCCCGGGTTCAGAAAAATCGAGGAAAATTAAAATCAAACGAACGTTTTTGAGTTATAGCCAAACAAATCTTCTGAAACTATAAATAAAACATTTAATTTCGTCCAAATATCAATGATGTAAGTAATTCAAGCATAATTTGAAAAATTTTTGTATAATTGGCAATGTTTTAATCAAAAATATTGATTTCAATGGCATATGTTACTATAAATTTTGACTCAAATAACATACTTTATAAGACTATAAACTGCCTCCTTAAATAATTCTATTAATTTTAACGGATTCACTTAGACCTTTCAAAATACTTTGTTGTGCAAAGTCGTTGTGTAATCCCACTTTCTAAATTCTTTATTAATGATACACTTTTGCAAGAAGTTTCATTATTGTACAAGTGTTTTGGAAAATATAATTCCTTGTTACTAGTTTGATATATATCAAGTCCATTGAACTTTCTAAGTGAAATATCGCAAGAGTTTGTTTATCTCAATTATATTTTGAATTCAAGATCGTGATTCATAATAACAATCGCTTTTATTGTCTCTCAACAAAATAACACGTATGGTCACGTCAGTTCTCTGCGGTGTACTGTTTCCGGAAATTGTCTTTGCCCACTGTCATTGCCTTGAAATTTTTCTATTGTGACTAAGCTTTTTCGAGAAACAGATTACGTGAATTTTGCACATAAATGGATAACCGTTTTCACAAATATGACGTGAATTTGGAAATGCATCATCATATAGTTACTTCAGCTTTTATTAAATTGCACTATCATCAATCGCTAGACGGCTTTAGACTTTCTTAAAAGCATCTATTACTTGTCACATCATCAAATTTATATTATCCAGGTTTCTCCAATAATTTTTTTCTTTTTCAAGAAAATCGGAGTAATCTGTTTAATTTGCCCTTAATTATTCTATTGTCACGAGAAATTCTCGAGGACGCCTCACAAAACCGGAAATAAGGATTATTTTGAAGTGGACGTGATTCCTGAGTGGGGTCACATTTCCGTAACACTTGTTGCGCAATCTTGTGGACATGTGAGACAGGTTTAGGGAGATTTCTGGTATTGTAATGAGTTTGATAAAACGACAAATGGCACGTTTGACAAAAAACAATACCTATGTGCAGGTATATATTTATAGCTCGTTGTCTACTGCATCAGGCAGGCGCCCGTGTTGTATTATTGGGAGCCGACATTTCACCGTCGGCGAAGTCTTGCCTACGTTTTATATATTGCACACTCACTGTTCATGTAGTTTTACACATGTATTCCCTTACGTCACAGCATAGACGAGAAAGAGTCACGAGGTTGACACACGACACTAGTGTCGTGAATTGCACTCATATCAATTTTTTCCTCAATCAGCTGTCCCAGGATTTATTTTACCTGACTCCGAAATCGGCAAATTGATCTCTAGAGCACTTTTCAATACTCTATATTGATAATTAATTTTTATCTTTCCAGAGAGTATTAAAAAGTAGTTAGAGAATTTTCAGTCTGACGGTTATTTGAATATTTTCTACTGGAATTTTCCAATTCTTCGAATGTAATTATTTGCAATTACAGCTGAAAAAAGTTATAAGCCATTTTGGTTTAGCACTTCTAAATACTAGCCTTCTGACTTTTGAAATTTTTTGTGGACTCGTTTCGTAATCATATGTTCGAAGCTCATAAAACGGAGATTATAGAAAAAATATTTTCTTTTGCAAACCCTTAATTTTCGAACATTTTAGGTTTTTCATTATCTAAGAGAGTGTAAATACAAATGATACGAAATGCAATAAAAATTGAACTAACGACTCTTACATCCATCAAAGAAAAGTGCATAAATAAAGTTAGGCAAAAAATCTTGAACGATGTAGCAGATCCTTTTTAGAAAACGATGATTCATGGATCCTTTTCGATGATCTGAGTCAGTCGCATAAAATTTTCAACTAACTTACATTGAAAGAAAGATAAACGAGTTTACCGCCTGGCTGACTAAAAATGGTTTGATCTACAGCCATATTTCTGACTTGCATTTCTGCGATCTGAAACTTATTATTTTCTTTTAAAGACATGATTTATTCCCTCAATTGAGTTACTAAAATTCTGATTCTCCGCTCAACGAAGATTCTCTTTACAAAAAAAATAATTTCTCAAAAGTAGTTTTAGACATTTTTTCCAAGTTTCAATCAGTTACCAAAAGCGGCTGTGTATACATTACCTCAAAATACATGCATATTAATGAATTACGTCAAAAAAAGAGTACTGTTAAATCGCTTATAAATTTTTATGAGCACACATGCCACATGATCTGTGACTTCCCATTCATTCGCTTTTTTTTTAACTTACGTAATTATAACTACTCATCTTACCCGGAATTTGCCAACACAATTGTATTCTAACTTATTGACGTTATCTAAACAACCACGAATGTCGTTATTTAATTTGAAAATACAAGTGTTTCCATTTGTATTGTATTGTTTTTAAGTAAAGTGCAGTATCCTTAACTGGGACGTAACTCATTTATTTGTCGATGATTCGTATATAATCAGTTTCCAACAGTTGGTATTTTTTTTTTATAACGATGCCTGTTCAGTGACGCAGAGATAAGATCTTTAAAAAAACATATTTTTGACCTCAGAGATTGTTTACCGAGAAGAATTATGTGAGTTTTTGCATAATGTACTCATCAAAGCCTCAAAATTCAATAACTGTTGTTAATCGCATTACCAATTACACAAAAGCCTAGAATACATCGATTTAAGTCAGCATCTGGAATAACCGGGATTTTATATCAACTCGAAAGACGAAGGAGTTCCAATCAACTCACTAAATAAAAAAGTAATATTACTTGATAACCAGAAATTCTGGTAAGATAACGTTTGGAAAGAAAGTTCTATATTGCATTCAATATTTGTTTTTACTTTATTTTTCAGTCATAATTATTAGAGTCGACCTTTATAGTATCGATAAAATAGCTCAGAAAATACAGAAAAATTGCAAGCTTTTATGTATACTCTACTTTTTTCCACAAAAAAAGTCATATTGGAATTTTCTTATCAATAAAAATAGAAGGAATAAAGTTTCGTTTGGCTAGCATAAAAGGTATACAAAAGTTTTCTTATGGAGGGATATTTTTTCTTTTGAAAGATGATATGGTCTTTTATCTGTAACAGAAAGTATCGATTCCTCAGAATTTTTTCAAAATAGAGAAAAATAGTGAAATCTTTTAATTAAGTTATTACTAATTTAGAAATTAGACCAGATTCAGCAATTCATGATATCATTATGTAGGAAGCCATCTAATTATAGCAATTTTATCTATGTGTCTGGTGTCTGACAAAAACCTGGAGGTGTGGGGGCGGCTTAAAATTGGGTGAATTTAGGCTGAGGGAATTCCTCATAAAATGAATGTGTTATCTTTCCGAGGAAAGTTGAAGTAGTCACGTCATGGTTAAATAGCTACCATAGATAAATGTAATTTTAATTTGTGTTTATTTATTTATCTGTCCTCTCTGAAATCCATTCTGAAATGAACTCAACACTACGTGAAATTGAGGCATTTGCAAACTTTGTGCGAAATAAAAAATATTTAACTCTAATAACTTTGCATTCTTTGGGTTTTTTCGATGAAATAACTCTAAATCTCGGCGCTGGATCTCTAGATTTCTTCTTTTTTCAGGATACCAGTAGAAGAGACCATGTAAGGAATCAGGGGAGAAAAAACGTGATTTTTCGCCAACTTTGGCGAACAGAAGAAGTCACTCGAGTTCAGAAGCGTCGGGGATAAAATCCTGATAAAAATGGAGAGAAGTAGATAGGATAGAGTAGGAACTCCTGGATTAAAGTTGTAGTTACGTGGTTACTATCTAGATACAATGCACCGAGAGTGGAAAAAGGGGGCGTCGGACGCCAGCTGGAACGTCGTGTATACACGCGAGAGAAGGACGTCCTAGTTGTGCAGTTAAAGGTCGTTGCCCTCATCGCGGCTAAAGCACGTGCACCTCGCCTCCCGTTTTCGCCAAACCGATATTACCGAGCACCATCCTTTCATTTTCATCGCGAGCGCCTGAAGGCTTATCAACCATCCGAGACAATCCGAGTTCTCTTGTGTCAAACCAAGTCAAACTTTGTAAAATCGTGCAAATCTCTTGAAAAGGTATTTGAAATCAGTAAAAATTCACTGAAATTTCAATGTTTTCTCACTATCCTGGAACTGGGTTCAGAGAAAAACATTCAAAGTTTATATTAAAGTAGAAAATAGTCTTAAAGGGGATCTTAAAGAGGAAGTTGTTTTGATAAATGATTTATCTCTTATTAATTTAGATGCGACAAGTCAGGAAATCTAATAGGAAGCAAGAAATTTCCCTTGACATTTTTAATTTTCATTTCGTCCGTAAGTCAGATACTTGATTGAAATTAGAAATACAAATTAGTTAAAAGAATGTAATCTTTAAGCAAATAGCAAAAAGAATTGCGGAAGCTTCGGAAGCATTCTAGAAACTACTTTCTCAAAGGATAGAAAGTAATGTTAGAGAGATAGAAACAACGTGAAGAAGCAAAGTGAAGGGTATTTGAGAAGAATCGGTAATCTATAAATCAAACTGATCTGATGAAAGGTAGAAGAAAATGGAAAAGAAGCTTTAAAGATAAAGTTGAGAATATGTAACGATCAGAGGTGACTGGAGAATAATATTCCGGATGCGAAATCCAAATGTAGGGCAAGGAGTGACGACGCTGTTTGAGTACGTATATACTACTCAGCCTACGGTGTAAATGCGCATTTATGAATAGAAATAGAGACCTTTTAATTCTTAACCAAATCAATGTCCTATTAATATTTAACCAAATCTTTTGCGCGCGCACACTTCCGTTGGGATATAGTTTCACTCACTTATAGATTAAACTGCAACGGTCATCATTCCTAAGCTATTAATCAAACAGTAAATTTTCCGTGCGTCCTCAACTGAAATATAGGTCGACTACCATCGCGATGCGCTGGTTCTACTTTTCTCAGCTCAGAAGAAAAAAAAACGTAACTCCGATTCGTTCCGTCCTTTGCGTAATCACAATTCCAGATTGAGTCATAGCTTTTTATATCATTAGCCACCTCATTCATTAAAATATTTTTACTTGTTGACAGAACTATGTGTAAAGCAATTTTATAATCTAAGAAGTATTTCATTGATTGACATTTTTTCATAGTTCCCGACGATATTAACAATTCTTCACTTTAATTGAGGAATTCATTTATGAGACTACCATACATACATATATGGATATAATGTATCAGACCTTGATGGAATTTCCATGCAGAATTCTTGTCTACTTTACATAAAGTATACCTCTGGAATTTCGATAGCGTTGTTACGACATTTTCTTTCAGATTTCTACATTCCATGGGAATTTTTCACAGAATGTTTGTCGTGAGGGAAATGATGTGCTTGGAAGAAAAATCAAGTCAACCGAAATTAGATTCTGAAACATGTTTTATCAAGCTGAAAAGGGAAGGACTTTCCCAGCTTCCATTATATTCGTCCCAAAGCGTGGGCAACTTGATTGAATTTGGACAAAATGGTCCATTTATATGAACTGCGGGAGCTGGCTTTGGAGGAAATGAATAAAAAAAACTTCCTCAATTGATAGATAACAATTCTCCAAGAAAATAAATAAATAGGATTTAAATAATAGGATTTAAAATAAAATCATCGCTACATGTTGACTAATAAACGTTGATGATCAATTGATTGAATAGTCGAGGACGATCTAAGATGAATTCTGAGTCTTGTTTGCGTCTGTCTGTTATAAACCACTTGACAAGGTTCAAGATAATCTTTTGTTTACTTTGTAAACTGCAATCGCTAGGTATCTGAACTTGGAGTTCTAGGCCGGATAGTCAAGGTCAAAATGAATACACCGTAACTTCTTAACCTACTAAAACGAAGGCTGGATTCTTCAACTGGAAAGTATATGCGGTGTGGAGTTATAAGCATGGAAATGAGCTGATAGCGAATAGACAATTTTCTTATCTCCCTCAGTCAATGGAAAAGAACCATTGACTCTTATTTTCCCCTACGTACAACGTCCCTTGATTGAATAATGAGTGCGATACTTTGACAATCATACTTTCGAGATAACAAACTAAGAAGAGTGGAACATATTTCTAGTTCAATTACAGCACAGTAAAGAGTCGGATCCAGGGAGAGAAGTTCACAAAAGAGAAGCCCAGGAAGATTTTATCAATAAACATGCAAAAAATGAGCATTAATAAAAAAAAGCATTAATAAAGTAAGAAAAATATAACAGTAATGGCACTTTAACAATTTTCTATAAGCTCGCAGCGGTCTCTTTAATAGCCTTACACATTATAGCATCATAAAAAATTAATATCACATATAGCCTGGGGAAACCTGGTACAAAAGGGTATCATGAAAGCTATAAATTCCGATAAACCCACATTACGATGCATGACCTATCCCCATAGGTTTGGATTCAATCTTTACAGTTATTGGACCGGAAAGTTGGAAAGGTCGATTGAAAATCAGAGGAGATTTTTTCCTTGAATGACTTTCATGTATCTTAGGTCTTGAATAGAGGATCATCGGTGCTTAAAGCCATCTCGCATCTGTCTCTAGTGTTGTTACGACCCACACTGAGCGTTGTTACTGTCGGATCGATACGTTTCCATCGTTTCCATTTTTTTTCATCCCTCTGGTCCAGAACCCTCGATAGCGTGGGTGTCTCGGCGTAAAGGTGGTGGGTCGTTCCACTCGAACAACTTGAAACTACCTTTGCGCATCCACCGCCCTCGCAATCCCTGTGAATGCCTCCCAACGCAATAGCATGCCATGCCATCCACAGCCAGGGAGACATGTCGCTACTTCGTTCATTCAGATACGCCCCCGCAGCTAAACGAGCAAAGTACTGACGTCATTCCCAGTGAATCGTTCATGACTGCTACTGGCTTCAGCGTATCTCGATATCTAGGACATCGCGAATAAACAAGTCCTTGCATATATGTGTTTTTACGAATCAATTGTAGGTTGTTCGTGTTGTTCTTCATCTTGATTCGAGAAATTGATCCTCAATTGAGTCTCATTTGTGTCACTCTCTTACATAAAAGTTAAAAGTTAAGAACTCACAAAGAAGAAAAATATCCAGTTGAAAAACTAGAGAAACCTCTTTTTAGTCAATCTAGTGGGTCTCTTAATCCTCCTCTCGGTTGCTTGTACATAATTTACCTCTTCGGAAGTACCCCTTTCGTGGTTAAAGAAGGAAATTAATCCAAAAAT